>QFEU01009761.1:0-10217 GCA_003316345.1 Tricholoma terreum
GTATTGGACATGTAACATTTGATCAAGTCAGCAGATGGGCCCCAGATTCGCCTACATAATACCGGCCACATATACACACCAGTCCGCCGGTGGTGGGGACACTTGGGGCACTTCTACACATCACAGAAAGCAATAGAAATCAGAATACAAGAAACTATGATATAGCCATAATACCCATATTGTCCAAGTAACATTTGATCAAGTGGGCATATGGGCCCCTATGCTGTTCAAAGTGCACAAAAATTAAAATGCTGCGACATTTTTACTTACCCCGACAAAGTTTCAAATATGATGCAGCGCGACTAAGATAATGTGATGCACAATATGAATTGAGATCATACTGAGACTATTGAGCTTGTGGATAGGATATGCGACACAGATTGGTTTCAGCTGCAACATACAAATTTCGGAACACCTGCACGACTGTTTTCTAATTCGGTCCGGTGACGTGTTAATACGGCTCCACTCGAACAACTTGATGCTGCAGATCCAGTAAGTGTACTATTTACCAATATCTTCATTGTATTACTTACACCTGAATCTTTAGATTCCAGGACAAGCTCAGGTGTAAACTCCAGCGCCTAGCAGACTCGGAATTCACACAAGGATTACACGAAAAAAATTAGCATTGATCAATTAAAGGTTGGTACGTCCTAACAAGGAGTGACCAGGACTAGATTAATAAGTGAGAGGGAGTAATGGCAGTATCTATGGGAGGTATTTATGTGCAGAGTACGGTAGCCTGAGCAAAATCCTAGAAGTCATATGAACGACCCTGAAGGTAGGGATTCTCAAGGGAGTCATCAATTTCAAAGGAGTAAGACGAGGTTGTGGGAATGGCATATAATGGAAGACTCTGTGATGGTGGTCTAGGGCTGGCAAGAAGTTCAGATATGGAAGGAGTGGGTGAATCATCGATGTGAGAAAGATCGATCGGAGTGGCAGTTGCCTTAGAAGAGGACTCTGATCAAGCTGACATCAGACTTGCGGCAAATACGATAAATGATTCTCACCTGCAACCATGTTACCATCATCATGCACCGTTGCTAAGCGTGCACGCTTTGTCGATGCTATAGTAAGCGAACAATCAGTTACTCATGGTTTGTCTCAGAAGCAGTGGTTCACAAACACCGTGTCCGATATACTACCTTGGGTGGTTGTGTAGCAGGAGAGGATTCATCAGCTGAGGGTGTGCTCACATTATCAAATACCGACTCTTCACTGGCAGATTCCATGACTGAGTGCTTCCTCTTCCGAGCTGTTCCCTTGTCGACTTGCAGTGTGGGTAAGCTATGACGTGACTCGCAACTATCTTCAGATAGATGATATACTTAGTATTAGGTCAGAATACCGAGATCATAAGTTTATTGCGTACCTGAGCTATCATCTGCATGTTCCTCGTTCAAGTCACTGTGGCTGTCATTATTCAGTCTGTGCCTGGTGGCTAGTATGGAATGTCATATGAACCCTACACTAGTCAGTCAATGAGATAGAACATACTGAACAACAAAGTACAATTCTTGAAACCAACACGCTGAAAGTGTGCACAAAATCGTTGAAGATCAGTCCCTGATGGAAAAGGAAGACTAGAAACCACAGATGCACGACGACTTTCTTTAGTAACAAGCATCCATTGTGCCTTGAGATGATATCCAGGATAGTTCAGATCATAATTGCGCTCCTCAGGCAAAAGATCCAGTCGATCGAAAAGATCTGGAAACAACCTCCGAAGTTTACCTTCAACTCCATGAAAGTCCCACTCTGTATCAAACTCGATTCCATGTTTGAGGTCAACAACGGCAAGGTTGTTCTGGACAAGGTGCTGTATGACAAGAGCGGTAGGATAGCGGTCATCAGGGAGAATGTGCTCAGCTAGATTTTGACGCCAAGTCTCACTCTTACCCGCCCTGTGGCTCACAGTCTTGACCTAACTGTGATTAGGTAAGGTTTACAAGGAAATGACGTGAAAAGGCTTACCCGCTCAACCCCATCAGGAAGAATTGCAACAGTCCCAACGAAAAATTTTGTCTGGATGAATAAGTGAGCATATTCTGCCTAACTCGGATGCTCCAAAGCTGAATTACACACATATTTCTCAATCTCCTTTGTTCTCTGCTTTCCCTTGCTACGTTTCTGTCGGCCCTGGGTGGAATCGGAAATGACAATAGGGCGTCGAAGCCCACTCACGGTCTCATCCCGTGCCATAGACATAAGTGAGCTGCCAGAGGGACCTGGAGAAGCAGTTCTACGCTTTCGCTGAGCAGCACTGGTTTTTCGGATTCCAGAAGTTGATCCGATCAGACCACTGATCAGTGATCGTGTCCAGTGTTCTTTCGATACAGAAGGGAGAGGAGCACTTGAGCGTTGTCAGAGAGATGTCAAGGCATCAGATAGACGAGAGAGTGATGTAGGCTGCGAGGTATGGTGCTGACTTGATGTACTGCCATTGTGTTGTGAGGGCTTGTCAATGACCTGAGAGCCAGACTCGCTACCATCAGACACGTCCTCCCACAGAGGCTCAGGTGATGAGGACATAGCAATAACAGAGAGGCAAGACACGGGGTGTGGATGATAAGAAGTAGTGAATGACAATAGGTTGGATGATAAATGGAAATAAGAATCAAACGAATGAAAATTTAGCCCTTCAACTTCTTGATAAGAGTAGTAGAAGGAACTGTAGCATATATACTGCAATGGCGCAGACTTTATAGTGCACAGATGGCATGCCCAGCAAGTAGTACAGAAAGTCTGTGGCTTGCAATGACTCGTTGGAGGCCAGTCGTCGGTCCGAGTCCCACATCTCCAAAAGGAAAGACAAAACAGGTTGAGGCATGTTCTGAACACAGGCATATAGTGTATTATTACGTGCACAAGTCAAAAAATTGGAGGGACTTGATTGTGACTGACCTCACGGCTCGGTAAACAACACATGGGAGATAATGACTCCGAGTCACGCAACAATGACCAGGTCAAATTTTTCTTCTGCCATTGAATTTCAAATAACTACTGTGTAAGCCCATCCTGGTCCATATCCATCACCCTCAACAAAATGTGCAGTGCCTGCACCCATAATTCAGCTCTCGGCCTCCAAATAAAATCAGGTAAATTGATACGAAGCTCTTTTCGGCCCCGTCGACCTGTGCGAATAATTTCATAAGATGGATATCCTTCATTTCCCCACTCTGCTGGTGTCATTCCAAAACCAATCGGGATGATCTGATTGACTTGAAGCTCATTTAATGCTCCTGTAAATATATCAGCAGCCAGTTGGGTATGGAATGGAGCAGAGTGCTTTGGAACGTCAATGGGTAAATGGTTGAAATTGGCCTCGATATCCTCTGCTAGCTTATCCTGGACATCCTCCCAGTCATCAGCATCCTCATCCATGGGATCACCATCCACATCAGAGTAGCTATCCTCATCAAAATCGCCTTCATCTCGCAGCATACCAGCACCTGACTGGTGAACACTCTGCTGTGGTGCTCCATCTACTCCATAATATCGGTTGATTACATCAGGGTGAACACCCTCACAATCATCTACGTAAATGCCATGTAAGGTTTGACCAAGAAAACGCATGTCCTGCCACGTAAAATGAAAAGTCACGTAAGATGAAAATTTGTGTTTAAATGAATAACAATCACGCACATTGGGGCTCTGATCATGACCCTTACCCGATATTGGTTTGGAATTCCAATTATTTTGAAATTCTTTACAGTCTTTATTGATGTCGTCGAGGAAAAGATGGTGTAGAAGCCAGAGATGAGCAGGATCCTTTCGGTCAAGATTATGCAAATGTTCAAGCCGGAAGAAAAAGGCACGCCAGCGGCGGGCAAATTGGGTACCAACATCCACCCATAGCCGCTCAATCCGGGTGTTAAATGTAGATGAACCCCACATGAAACTTGCACGGTTGAGACCTCTGAGCAAGATCATGAGGATTGAAACATCCTTATTCTCTGGCCAACAGTCACCCCGCACTCACGAAGGAATTCCATATTCTTCAATTGCATCAAGGAAGATATCCAGAACAGTGGATGCCCTGTTATTTGTGCTTGCACGAAGCCCTACGACCTGTAATTGCAAAATCAGATGACTGCACAATGACACGCTTATGAAGTTACTGCACTGTCCGAGAGTATCCGTCCATGCAGCCATGGATTACAATCCCCCACAGGATTAATTTATGATGACCATCTATGTGCCAGAGAGCATTTGGGCGTGACACACGGTATTGACGCCTTCGAACTTTGGTGTGCTTCTGAAGCGACCGCCCAAGTCTGTCAACATGGGAAATTGAAGATGTAACACGTCGTTTCTGTATATGAAGGCCATGACGACGAAGGAATCCCACCAGATAACGGATACCTGAATCAGGGTTTTCTGCCCGGAAACTCTTCACAAGAAGATCGAGGTCCTGATCGGATAGATCAGAGAAATTGTGATCAACTTTGTACTTTTTCAGATACATTCATAGCGTATTGCGGTGAATTCCGAGCACGTTCGCTAGTTTTGTAAGGGAGATGTGTCGTGATGGGTTCATGGCTTCCTTCAGGAACTCTATATTGATGGTCTTTGTGGGGCGTCCATGCTTACCAGTCCACTCGACGGTAATTGGCTCTACATATCCAATATTTGATGACTCTCTGGGAATGTTGTCAGCAAACCAAAATTACAAACACTCAGTGATGCGTACACGCCAACTGCTCTCTTCTCCGCTTCAGCCAATTCAACAATTAAATCTTCATATTGTGACCCTGCATCATAAACCCAGGAGACTGGAAGACTTTCTTCCTCGGCAGTTGCTTCTAAAGTAAGTAATAGAGGGAGCGCATCATTTGCAATAGTTTCCACGTGATACCGGATCCGGTGAAGATCATAGTTTTCTTGGGAGAGGATATTCTTTGCAGTCCTGAAAATGTCACTGAGGATGTTAAATGCATGGTAAACATTTGGGGACCAAGGCTCGTTGCGCACAGGCAGAGGCAGAATCGTTCTTGCCATCGATTGAAGGAGGATGATTGTGCGATAATCGATAAGGGTGATCAGGATGTTATCTTATCTAAGATAGATGTGAACGTGTCATCCGTGAATGATTCGCTACGTGTGCTTCCAGTTTTCGCTTGCAATGTCTGGTGCGTCTCACAGCTCCTCTGAAGAAGAGATGCCAAGCAGTCAATACACACGGCATCCAGAATTTTTCAAGATGACAGAGTCGCTGTTTTCCGGGTACGTCACACCATTATCTCATACCATTCAATTCAACTTTGATTACAGGCAGAGAACACTGTGTTTAGGCTATCTGTTGGAATGCTCTGTCAACATTCCGAGCCATTGGACCAGATCTTCGGAATTCCCCCATCTGCTTCATCCACGGAAGGAACGGAAGCAAACCCAATTCTTTTACCCGGCATTACAGCAGTGCAATTCGAGTCGTTTTTGAGATGGATTACCCATATGTAAGTGGTGATAGAAGTCTATTCATATTTGGACCATTACCTTTGTTTTCTGCAGTGATTGGTCTCCAGCTGCGCTTAATGAGGATCAGCTCGTCGCAATTCTTCAACTGAGCAAAATGTGGATGATCGATGCTGGAGTTAGGTATGCAACCCATAACTTAGAGTCTTTGGGTCTCTCTCCTGCTCGCATGCTTGGACTAGGCCGAGAGTTTTCCATTGTAGACTGGATCGGCCCTGCAGTTATGGCGCTTTTGGCCATTCCTCTTAGGGAAATTTCGTTCGAGGACGTAGCGTTGATTGGGCTGGTAGCTTTCAACACTATTATGAGAGCAAAAGAGGCATTTGATTCTGAACGAAAACTCATTGCTGCAGTCCCTCCACCTCTTCCACCCAGTGGGTTTTGCTTCACCCATGACAAGTGCCGTAAAGTCTGGATTGACGTTTGGTGCAAAACGATTGGACGAGAGCTTCTTCATCCCACACAACCACTACCTTTCAACAAAGTCCTGGGGCGTATTATTGAGCTAAAGCATGAGGGAATGTCCACAAACTGCAAGAATGACGCCGTTTTGCAGATGACTATGGCTGGAGGCTTCCAAATCGAGGAGACTATTGCACGGAACGCTGTCATCAAGATTATCACAAAATTTGGTCTTGACAAGGTAGAATTCTGCGTTGTTCAAGCTCACCTCACTCACACCCAGTTTATACAGCCCCCATTGTCTGTGTGAAGCCTGGCTTTTTTGGCCATCCGTTGCATAGAAATCTTGATTGCCACATCTATTAGCTACTTGATTACATTGCTTGTACTTCTTTTGGAGCTAGTAAACTTTATCGGAGAACTATACTATGCTTGAGACACTTACAAGATATTGGAATAACTTCGAACATCAAGCCCCACCTGTGAAGGAATGAGAAGGATGGGCCTCTTCGACGACAGCAACAGCATGTGACCAGCTCCCGCTAGCGCAAGTGTGAGTTTGTATGTCACGGTTGATGCCAATATTTGTCGTGTGCATACCACAAGCTCAATAGTCTTAGTACAATCTCAATTCAAATCGGGCGTAATATAATCCTAGTTGCACTGCATCAAATTTGAAAACTTTGTCGGGGCAAGTAAAAATGTCGCAGCATTTTAATTTTTGTGCACTTTGAACAGCATAACCGTTGTCCACTTTCAGCTGGTCTGAACGTTCAGGCGAAGACAACCTATGTAAATGTAACACACTGGTCAAGAAAGTCAGCAGGATTGTCCTCGTCTGATAGGCTCATCTATGCTGTTCAAAGTGCACAAAAATAAAGTGCCCCGACATTTTTAACTTACCACAACACAATTTTTAAATTTGATGCTGCGAGATATTTTTTAAGCTTTGACCAAAACTATTGAGTTTGCGTTTTGTGCCCGACAAAGATTGGTGTGAGTTGCGACTTACAAATTCATACTCACGCGACTTATTTGCAACGGGAACCATTCGGCCCGGTCACGTGTTGCTCATGTTCACGTCACGGTATTGCCTCAAGGATGTGTGGCTGTCCCGATCACCCAATCACTGTCTGCAGGACAACGAGCAAGCCATTCCACTCATTTTCCTTCGCTTTTTTGGTACATAACACTGATGTATATATGTAGTGTTAACATTAACTTGATAAACAGCTATTTTCATGTTTACACCTATATTTAGCCTATAACGGGCACGGCTGGCCCAATTCTCCACACTGACATGCCTAAAAAGGCATCATGTTCACACTCCCAGGCCTTTCAACAAACAGATTGAAACAAGTCTATTGTCAACTACGTCATCACCACTTCTCACCCCCTCAGTGTCAACATACACGACTCCAAGAATGCACACAACACCACCACCACCCCGTTGCCTGCCTCAAGCGGCCACAACAACATCTGGCAGCTAACAACACCACCGCCTGTACCGCCTGTACCCCACCGTGCCATGTCACCAAAGCTGGGGGGATCAATGATGACGACACGGCCAGCACCTGCACCTCCCGCTGTGAGCCACTGCTCACATGGTGGGCAGTAGGTGCTAACTGCCAGCCCCCATGACAACGACAATGAACCACGGTCCCCTGCCTCTGGAGTTGCTCGCAGGGCGGCTAGCGTGTGCCACCGGATATGCATGAGGTGACAACGCCTAAGACAAAGATGAACACAACGAACAAATGTAACGAAGATCGCAACCACTGCTGCGAGCAACTGCTCGCAGGGTGGTGCTAACCATGGACTGACGAGAACGACGAACAGCCGCCCTAGCACCCACCACCTGCCCTGTGAGTAACTGCTTGCAGGGAGGTCAATGGGTGCTAACAATGACAAAGCCCAACAAATGAGATGGCCACGAACAAATGCCGAACAGCATGTATGGCAAATGGGCAGTGTCTGCTCCACTAAATATTTGGTACCTTCTCTGTTTCGTAATGTCTTATAGTTATTCAAATGATAGAAGTTGTTTCCTATGCACTCTATTACTGTAAAATACTGTCTACATGTTGCCTACAGCCTACAAGCTTAAGGAGCCTACAGGCTCAATACCAGCTTCAAGATAACTTCGGAAAATTGAACATTGTCTTTGTCAGCAGCCTTCCTTTTTTGGATGTCAGTGTAGAAAGGGAACTTTGCAGATGGTGATCAGTGGGTGATCGGGACTAATCAGGATGTGAGCATGTCCCACATCCTTGAGGGCAATACGTGGCAGCGTTGTGTGCTAAACATGAGCAGCACATGACCGGGCCGAATGGTTGCCGTCATCAGGAAAATCCAAATTTTACTTACTGCTACTTAACGGTACTTAACGTGGCTTAATGGTGTTTTTAAGCAATGCTAAGCCAGAGGCCATTAAGCAGAACTGTACTTAGGGTAAGACGAGTCCTCCTATGATTTGCGGCTTACCACGCTTATTGTACAACTTAGCTGGCTTATTGTTCAGCTTACTGCGAGCCTGGGTTCCAGCAGTGCCATTTGGTGGTCTCCAAGTGGGATTCTTAAGCAATTCTTAAGTTAAACAATCACACTAAGCTCAGTAAGCACACGTATTAAGCATTCACATAAAGCACAAAAATCAGCATTTCGCAGTCCGGGTATGGGTATAAGACATGCTAAGCGTGCTAAGTAAGCATATAAAGCAGTCTAAGTAGTAGCAATAAGCCAGAGTTGAATCTGGCATGTCCGAGTCGATGGGGGATGTGTTGTGATATAAACGGAAAAGGGCAGCAGCAGTGGAAAGGCATAGCGAAACGGGAGTAGCACAAATCATTCTTCTACGAGGCAATGGACAAAGGCAGCATCAGAAATCCTAAATGGTCATGTTAGTAAGGTCACGAAAGGGCCAAATTAACTTACAATCATCGTCAGAGATGTCAACGAGGCATGCGCGTTCATCGTCGTTGATGATCTCGATGACTTCCTCAGCCATCTTGTTGTGAGCCCGAGTTGAGTTGAGGTTCATGAACGGTTCTGCTCCTTTGGTAATCTCGTCAAACTTGATTTTCGAAAGTGCCCGGGCTGACATGGTGTAAGAGCGGGTGGCCTTTCCCCATGCGACATCATTGAAGCCAGTCTGCCGATTAGATTCCTTGCCCATGTAGTAATTGAGAGTGCGAGGAATGGCCACTGTCTTGCCTTTGCTGGCAAGAGCAGCTGCGATTGTCACTTTCCCAGTGGCAATTAATGTGAGAGCGCGTTCGACCTATCCGTGGTCAAAAATATCCAGCAAGTACAAAATAGAGTGCATACCAAGGCGGCCGCCAAGCCCAATGCTCCAGCTACACAGGTGGAAGGTTTGTCATGGAGATTGGGAACTCGTACAGAACCGTCGATGGCAGAGAGATGAGCTGCAAAAGTCTGGAGTATGAAGGTACCATGAAAGAGCCCCTTCCATTTCTGAAAATGGTTAGACACACATGTGGACCGCGCGGTGGGGGGTGATCAGCAGAACGGACCTTTTTGTCATCACCATCAGCAACTTGATACAGAAAGCGAAGATCCTTGAGGTAGTATTTGGCAAACTCCACGCGCTCTTCATCAGAATTTACTAAATCGTCTTGGGACTCGCAAAATGCCACAATTGCCATAATGCTGGTAGATCCAATACTGTTGCGCCACGAGTCGGCAAGGCGTTGAACGGTCTTATACACATTGTGATGTAGACAATTCTTGAGAGAAG
Organism: Tricholoma terreum; assembly: GCA_003316345.1. Taxonomy (NCBI): domain Eukaryota; kingdom Fungi; phylum Basidiomycota; class Agaricomycetes; order Agaricales; family Tricholomataceae; genus Tricholoma; species Tricholoma terreum. The sequence goes on from QFEU01009761.1 coordinate 9,638, forward strand.
GCAATTACATACCTTTTTATATACAGCTGTGGTTGCCGTTATCTCATACTCGTATTCACTTGTTGCATCCCAGATATTTTGCATCACCAAGATGGCCTGCTTGACCGGCACGTCCCAAGGGTCTGCAGTTTGACCAACGAAGGCCATATACGTAGGGACGAATACATGCCGGAACCATTGTGCATCAACCCAATTAGGAAGCTCTTTGTTTCGAGGTTGTTCGGCCGTTTTGGTGGCTTTTGAGGTTGTTTGGACGATAAGTTGCTGATTGTGATGGTTAGATTACTGTATCAGATCGAAACTTTGGCGCACCTCGCTTGTGACTCACTTTCTACCTTTAGGAGGACTGGTAATCGCAGCCTCTCGTTCCTCTCCTCTCAACTCGTCATTATCCGAGAGACCACCGTTGTCATATAAACAGATCGGAGATCCCGGTTTGGCTTTTACCTTGTGCGAGTCAGATGTTTGGTGACTGATCACCATGACATTGTCAGTGAGAACAGACGGAGCGGACAAGCGACTAGCACCGCTTGTAAGGGAGGGCACGGCAGAGTGGGCACGACTAGCGACGGAATTAGCT
>QFEU01009763.1:0-12842 GCA_003316345.1 Tricholoma terreum
CTCCACTTCTCTATCCTTGGCCGCCCTATATCTATCAGCGAAATCACTTCAAAAGTCTTAGAATTTACATCACAAGGAGAAGATAATACTAAACGCACTGGCCCTGAATCTGCATATCTCGGAGCACCTGCTCAAACCTTGGTCCCCCAACACCAGTAGCGACAGTCTCTATGTCCTTATTGTACCATGACGCAATCTCACCATAAACTGAACCCGACACAACTGGTGGCTTCAGTCCCCGTGTTAGGTTCAAGAATGCATGCACGGCACAGTATGTCTGTTGATATATAAACATTCAGCTAAGATTGGTGTAGAAATCGAGCTCACTATTATAGAAAAGAATGCCACTCGGCTGTGGGCAGTACTTCCAACATCAAAGTAGTATGGCTCAGCCATGCCGGGGGCATACCTATCGCCCCAGCCACAGCGAACAAACACCCACGTCAAGGCACCACCTTCATAGGGGTAGTTGTAGAAGGGGCAGCCCTATTCGTTTCCCGTTATTATCAATAGGAAGAGCAAATATCAATATGCCGTAGACTTACTGTAGAATTGAATCGGAAGTGGACAAGGGGTGCCTCTTTGCAGAGTATTTGCAGGCTGTGAAACAACACGTGAACCTTGTAAGCTGGTGTTCCAGGCAAAATTCCCGACTGCAGGTTTGGTACAATGAACGGGAAAAGCTGTGGGACCAAGGGCACCAGCGCATCCCTCCAGTGAGTTCGGATGTTGAAGCAATCCTTGGTGATCTAATTTTGATCAGTCAATAGCCGAAGGATGTAATAGTCACACCGTACTTTATCTTGTAAGGTGGAGGAAACCTGCCCTGTCAAAACGTATGAGTGGAAAAATTCGCCCCTACAAAAGTTAAACTTACTTGGGATGACGGACTCGTGATTCAACACGAGGCTATGGAGGCGAAACTTCGCTGCAAAAAAGGCCTCGGTGTAGAGCCTCTGACTTGGCGTATTGGTGCTCGGGTTTCTAGTCTCATCTACATCAAAAGGAACAAGCGCCGGCCGCTGGTTGCTGGTGAAGGCATTGGGGGATCCAATCATTTTGCAGATCATTATGTTCGTAACGGTCGGAGCCAACGTATTTTTCACGAAGGTGTTAAACGCCTCGACACTGCTGATGTCCAACAGGACAGGTGGTTTGACATCGCTTGGCCCATTTGCGAATGGGAGTCCTTGAGTTATTGCCGGAAGGGGGCCACTAAGACCGGGATGTACAACTCGAACCTTCCGCTTAGCGAGCAGCTGCCTTGATTTTATCCTACGCTTGGTGACCACCTCCGTCAATACCTTGGACCCTCCATGAGATGTATCTGAAGTTGAGTCAATCTTTGATGCGCCAGTCGGGAGGGATGAAGGAGCGGCAAAGGAGGGGGAGGGAGACGCTGCTGTCCGGCTCGAGGAAGTGGAGGAAGTGGACTCCCAGCCAAATGTCATAATATCGGAAAGCGGGACATCCTCAACAGGATCGACTCCATCGAGCCACGTGAGGCCCAGGGAGGGACCGTAGGGCTCTGGGATAGTCATCAAGTTAGTGATGAGACGCGTGGTTGATGTTGCAGTGTCATGGTTTGACGTCGCAGAGGAGAGACCAACATCGAAGGACTCGGATGCAGTCATACCTGGGCCTTTGGAGGTGTCGTCGTGTGATGTTGCAAAGAAGGGATCAGCATCAAAGGATGCAACAGTACCTGGGCGATTGAAGGCGTCGACGGGTGAAACATTGCTGATATGTTCAGACTGTTCAACAGGAGCGGGATAATTACCCATTCTTGGTCAGAAAACGATGGAAAGCCAGGTTTTATGCCTTTGGGCAGTGCATGATAGAGTCCCAGGAACAGGGTCTATATTGTGCTGATCAGGGCCATCCAAACCTTTCTCGGTTCCACAACAAAATTGCAGCTGGAGTCCGCGCCAAATGTCATGGTTCCGAGCGCTCAGCACTAAGTTCCGTGGTACCGACCCATATTTTGATCGATCACCAGCACTATAGCCATTCGTCTATGGTTCCTCGCTTGCATGTATCAATGAGAACTCATTTTGACTATCATGAGTGAAAGCGTTTGGAGAGGGTCGTGAGCTGGGAAGCACTCCCAAATATCATGGATAAATTATGTCACACCAGTGCACCTGTCAAATATGTTCTCGAAATTGTAGCCTACTTATTAAACTGGTACAGAATGATTCGGACTACGGATAAGACTCGGCCGCAACGAGAACCGCACTAAAGCCAGCCCCCTTGTTTTTCGTCACAAAATTTTCGAGGTGTCATACTGCCTTCATATCGGTCACGAATAAATCTTAGTGCAAGCGCCAAGTCTCAGCGAGGCTTCTTCGCCAACTTCTCCACCAGCTCAACAGCCTTGTTTCTTCGAGCAGCCTCAGTCTTCAGTCCACCGTCATTCCTTCTCCACTTTGATGCCCGCGTCACGTCGAGTTCCCACGCAGGTAAACATCCACTCAAGCCATCGCGATACTCTTGCAGGGTGTCCATGATCTTGAGAGCGGATTGAAAGCGGTAAATCGGGAGGCAGGTCTTCGTAGCGTTGACCCAGCCCCAGGAATGTGCTCGGAGCCTTGTGTCACCGCAGCGTGCGGCGAGAACTTCCCATGCAGAGGTCATGCAGAGATCTGATCATCCGTCGAGCATGCCAGCTGATGTTGATTTCTGCAGGTCAGACGCGGTATGCAATGTGCTGGCAGCAGGAGACGTTGTCGAGTGTTGGCAATGTCTGATAGTGAAAGAGTGGGAGCCGGCTCGGAGTGGGGCTGGTTCGGAGGCACAGATATGGCTGGCATCGGAACCAAAGGTTCAGCAAACGGGAGGGCATCCGACGCAGCAACAGGCCCAGGCAGAGGAAGAGGCGGGGGAGGAGTGGGAATGGCTGGGAGAATGGATTAAGTGGTTAATATTTGGGAGGTAGCAGGAAGTGAAATACATACTTGACATTGAAGATTAACTTCGGCGAGAACTGCCAGAATGTCGCATAGCATCGTAGATAGGTGAGAGCGCCTGTTCGAGAGCGTTGAAGCGACATCCGTTCTCGTCATTGCTTCCCTGGTGCTCTAGCGAAAACGGCGACCATTGACGAGGTGACAAGGTGCTCCGGGAGGCTGTTGAAGGCCAGTTGTGCCACCTGTTCGACCTCCTCCATTCGAGACGCTGATGTTGCCGCGGATGCGCGGAAAGCGGGGGAAGTGAAGATCCCGAACTTGAAGACGGTGGCATCTGGGTGCTGTGGATAGAAAAGAGCCGCATCTTGGAGAATGACGGCATGGAACCAGACAAGAGCCCGTAAAAAATGGCGAAGGGCACCATCTTGCGCATCTCGGCTGCTGTGCTGACGCGCGGTAAGGGCCATGGCTTCTCTCTCTAGCCAGGAGAATATCCGGGCCGATAGCTCGGGAGGAAGATCTGCTAGTGGAATAATTTAGAACCTATGGAACTGACTGATGCGTTGCAGCACCAAGAAGTGCATCGACTGGGAGTGCGCGATCATAGCATGGCCAGTAAGATTCACTCTCACTCCAGCCTCCGACAGCTGCCGTTCTGCTCATGCATCAGATGGATACGTTCGCGATGGTCTGTGCAATTATTATCAGCACGCAATTACCGAAAGAGGATGACATAAGAGCTTACTTTCATACGACATGGAGGTTTGCGGAGTTTTCGTCGAGAAGATAAAGATTTCATACCACCCACATCTCCCCAGTTCCCCATACTCTGGATCTGAGAAGTTGGGCTCAAAGGAGGGCACAAGCATGCTGAGGACATGGAAGTAGGTGAAGAAAAGCAGGGTAAGATCGCCAATGGGGTAGAGCTCCACAAAGCGATGGCGGAAAGCACCGAATTCACCTGTTCGGCCTGTTTTGTGCTTGGTGTTATCAACAAAGATGACGAGTGCCTGTGGATACATCATGAGCAGATGCGAACGAGAAAGTTAATAGAGGAGTACCTTCGTGCTAGCTTCTCAGGCCGATGTCATCCATAGGTGCATCGAGTGAAAAAAGATCCGACCACAAAAGCGCCCATGAACTATTGCCGCGATATGCAACAGCGGTCGACAGAGGAACGTTGTACAACCCCGAACACCAACAAACACATGCTGAGACCCAGAGAAATGAGTAAAGCACCACGAAGAGCAGCGCTTGAGCTCGTCGGCGGCGTATAATGCATCTGTTCGCATAGGAAGTATTGGCACTGATGCAAACGAAGGAAAGAAATGTGGTGTACCTGCAGATATTCCGGCTGCTTTCAGGATTTGAGCCATCTCCGCACGCTTCGGCTCGTCGTGTGCAGCTGCTGATTCGAACTTGGCATATTTGGGGACCAGACCAGAGTGGCTTCTGGGATCTTGAGCAAAGTCGCGTTGATGGGCGAAATGGTGATGCTTGGATGCAGAGATAACCTGCTTGATTTGGTTGAGTCCCACAGCGGAGTTGGTGTTCTCGTCCGCACGCCGACGCTGATTCAGGGTAAGCACAGAATTTCTAATCATGGCTAAAGAGAGATAATACCTTCTTAGGCCACGCAGGCTCGAATGCAAGGAAAAGGACTACTTTTAGCATGGTGATGGGCAGGGCCGGCGCATGCTCAAGCATGGGATCTCGCGCCAGCATATTCCGCCCACCAGTGCTGATAGGCGGAGATTTCATGAGCATATGACCCCGTCGTCCGCTTGATTCGCATTCAAGCATGCGCGTAGAAAATTAGCACGCCAATCAGTCAGGCACCCGCTATGGCTAGGTGCCCCCACGACCAAGAATCTAACGGAGAAGACGGGTTTACGTTGAGAAAAGGGGATTTTGCTTTGGTCCAGTCCACCCAAGGCGCGGGCTCTCTTAAGGCTGGCGGCAAGCCCGTGCAAATGAACAAGCGGGACCACGAGGGACGAAGGTTGGGGTCCGCTGCGAAGTGGTACTTGGACTGGCGCATTGGCGGGAAGATCAGCATTCGTTCGCCCTGATCGAGATGCACGCCAGAGTCCTCTCCAAAAATCCTCCTTGCTAAGTTCGACGCCAAACACCGCGCGGAATAAGGCAGCCGCTGTGACTGAAGAAGGTGATTAGAAACGGCCTAGCTGATCAAAAATTAAACTTGGCTTACCACGCACTCAGAGATGACCAACGCTGATATTCTCCCTCCAGCAAACACCTCAGGTGGCCCGGTGGCCAGCAACCAGAGGCAAAAGTTGCAAATTCAGCAAAGTTAACTAGCCGCATCGCAGAGTCCAAAATGACAAGCGTGAACGACATCCGTGGGCATGGCGCGGGTGATATAACACAATCTTCACAGAAAATCCCGTAGAAGGCGGTCGCCGGTGGCAGGCCATAGGTGTAAGCGCGAGGCTTGCCAGCTCCTGCGCCATCACTATCATGCAGATCACGTAGGTCTGCAAGTGTCAGCAGGACCAAAGGCTCGTATTGCAGTCCGACCACAGGTTTCATATCGATGATGTTTGTTGCACTCGATGCTCACTGGCACTGGGAGTGCGATGGAAGATTCACTAAGGGGTCGCCAAGAGCGGCAGATGGCAGGCTGCGGATCAATGCCCCAAACTCAACGCACATCGGCGTGAGGTTCAGACTATTGCAATCCTGCAGTCACGTAGATCTGTCCGCACGAACTCGTCATCGGCTGGGCCGCAGATGAGTGGCTCCGCAGTTATCCGATGCGTGCGATAGCGAGATACGAGGTGATCGAGGCGCGGGGAGTGCGCCTGATGGGCAAGCTGTTCTTGAGGCTGGTGGCAAACCCGTACAAACGAGCAAGCGGGACCACTGGGGACTAAGGTTGGGGTCCGCTGCGAAGTGATATTTGGACTTGCATTGGTGGGAAGATAAACATTCGTTTGCTTGACAGGCTGTGGATCAATGGCCCAAATTCAACGCGCACCGGCATGAGGTCCGACTACTGCAGTCCTGCAGTCATGTCGATCTGCCGGCAGGAACTCATATCTCATAGGTTGGGTCACAGATGGGTGAGTCCGCAGCTATCCGATGCGTGCGATAGCGAGGTACGAGGTGATCGAGGCGCGGGGAGTGCGCCTGGTGGGCAAGTCGTCAACAGCGGTGGATAGCAGCGGCGGATGGCAGGTTGCGAATCAATGCCCGAAACTCAACGCACATCAGCGTGAGGTTTCCCAGCTCTTGCAATGCCACTATCCTGTTGCGCAGATCCCTTAGCATGAACTGCAGCTCGCATATGTGATACTGCTTTCGTACCCTGCCAAGCATCGTAGCCAAAGATCTGCACGAAACAAGAGACCCTGGCTTCCTCAGTTGAATTTGCTGAGCCTGCTGTTTAGTAGTGGCATGAGATGGGGAGATGCTCGTGAAAATAGACAAGTCGCTGCCTGCATCGCCAGCAGAATTTTGTGCAACGCCATATCCATCCAGGAAATCTGCCAGCGAGGCCTAGGATATCCACGCTTGCAAGAACTGGACACAGCGCATCCTACTTGCTGCCTTCAGCGCTCAATGGCGTGAGGAACTGGGGCTTCAAGCTTCAGATAGTTGCTGCGACCGCCCAAACTGGGTCCCGTTCTTCGTAAGCCAAGTTGACTTGCACTCGGTGAGTCGATGGCGACACATTATTTCTCGTTGTGACACTGCTCTGAGTCGGACATTAGCAAACAGTCAGCAAATCCAATTTTTTCTGCCACTGGCAGGCCCTTATAACCACGCCGAAGTCTTGAATTCCGCGAGGCAGATCCCTCAGAACTTGAGGCCCCCGCCATCGCTCAAAACAGTGCACCCACCGACGTGCTCGGCAGATGGGCGCATGCGTGGCACGTCGGCTTCTGCACACCCGAGGAGGCGGGGGCATGACGGCATGCAACCACAGCGTCCCGCGACACTGCTCCAAGTCAGACATCAGCAAGTCCAAATTTCTGCGACTGGCAAGCCGTTATGGCCACACCGAAGTTTTGAGTTCCACGAGGCAGATCCCTCAGGACTCCGAGCCCCCGCCACCACTTGAAACAACGCACCCACAGACGCGCTCGGCAGGTGGGCGCATGCGTGGCGCGTCGGCTTCTGCAAATCCGAGGGGGCGGGGGGTGATGGTATTTGGTGGTGCAATCGCAGTGTATAATAGAAAGCAAACTATGCATTGTTTACTCTTGTATATCTATGGCCAATACACATGACCGTGAATGTCACAGTCTTGAAAAATTTGCGTTTACTTACAGGAATTTTACATGAGACCTAATTAAATTTGGCCTAATTCAACGGATGCGAATGGCGATTCACTGGTCAATTAAAAGTACACTAGCAAAGACACAAACATAGGGGTAAAAATGCGTTCAAAAACTCACTTGCCCAGGTGCCAGCTATAGATTAAGACGGGGCACGGGGCTAGCAGTGACGGCATCTGGAGAAGACAGGCGACTGCGAATCGTAGCCCGTGATGCGGCGAGAACAGCTGAGGAGGATGCGGGGTGACACCTTCTGGAAGTTGCTCTGCATCGGGAGCGACTTCGCAACTGGCTTCCGATCTTCGATGCGGGGGTGAGGCTCTGGGTTGTTGAAGAACTCGGCACATATGCCTCGTGCTTCATCTAAATGGCACTTCGCGAGCGTGGATTGCTGTGATAGAATGGCGCTTTCCCATGCGATCATCTTGGAGTCACACCGTTCATGCTGTGAAGCACCCCAAAGATTGAGATAAGTGGTTTCAAGTTGGTGTAGAGCGATCGTCCGGAGGTGATGCTGTGCTGCGAGTGTTTCGACAACACTTCCACCCCATCGATTGTCGAACAAATTAGAGGATATAGAGATATTGGCGCAGTGGTAGCCCTAAGTTTCAAAGAGAAATACAAAGAATTGAGCGAATCCAGAATACTAGTACAAACGCTTCATACAAGCAGTCAATGCATTGAAGGAGTGGGTCCGATGAGTGTAGAGCCAGCATATTTCCAAATCTGCCAGTACCTTTCCCCCCTGCGACCCCTCTATCAAATTAAATCACTAGTCACTCATTCCCTGCCGCCTATTTTCCGGTGCTGGTAGATAATCCGGGCATGGATTGTCGGCATCATTGCCATCGTGTTGCTCCATTGTGCTTTTCAAGTCATGCAATTTGGCGAAGCTTTTTAAAGCGTGAAATATCATCTTGCACGGCCTTCATGTTCCTTTCCATTTCAGGGTCCAAGTTGTCCTGCAAGTCACGAAGACGCTTCTTCATATTGCGACGAGCATTGCTAGACCTCTGTTGCGCGTCATGGTCGTTGATGACTTCTCGCAGTGTTGAAAATGGTATTGTAATGACAGGTTTTTCTGCATCCTCAGGTTTCGCGGTACGGTAGAGGCATCTGTGTAAGATATGTAGAGCTGTGGGTCCACTGGGGTCTTCGGGAAAGATCTATGACCAAAAGATGGGTGGGTTCATAAGAATTGTAGCATCGCTTACTGTATAGCGATTCTGCGGCGAAACAATGAATTTGACAAACTTCTCATCAACCATTGAGACACATGAATATCTTTTGCCAGGAGGCAAGCTGTAAGTTTCCTCATCGGCATCCGTGTACTCATCACACCGGGATAGGGAGTCTAAACTTGAACCGGATTCCTCCAATGTTGCAAATTCCTCCACGCCGTCTACCTCCCAGTACTCACACGTTACGCTTTTCAAGGCTTTCGGTTGCTCACCGGTACTGGGAGTATGTGAAATCTTCAACCCGATCGCCAATCGCACCCCTCCCACAGAACATGCGACGTGTCTTGCAAGATCACGCGCAAGGTCATTTTCTCTCTCGCTATAGGCGACTTCCCAGACAACCGTCGGCAATGCATGCATCAGCGGCAGCTCTTTCAAGTCTCGATGATTCTCGTATAAGCTATAATCAGGACTCTTGATTCCGCCGTCATCCAGATCAACGTCAGCTGACCCTCCAAAGAGAACCGCTCGATTGTCTCCCGAAAGGCTTGGGAAGTTGGTGGAATCCTGAATAAGCCTACCAAATAGCGTGGACATAAATTCATGACCCAGCGATGGGTATTGCACGATAAGCTTTTCTCCTGAAAATCTGACTCTGCGAGACAACCGCAGTACTCTCAGCGCGTGTGAGTCTAGCTTGACGGCGTACATACCTGAGATTCTCCCAACCTGGTAGCTCTCCTGCTCTAGATAATTCCCGCAATCGCTCGACAACGTCAGACGTGACGCCTTCAATCGACATCTCGGGAGCCATGGATCTACGTTCCAAGAATGGCTTGAGCTTAGCTTTGACGTCATCAAACACCAGAGGCTGTAGCCTCTGAGGAGAGCCAGGTGAGGAGTGAGAATCTGGGAGGGCAGGATTGATAGCTGGAGGAATGCGGTAGGACAATGGTGGAGACAATGATTCGTTGCCAGAGCTGTCAGAACGATGTACCTTCAAATGACTAGTGGCATCATTGGCAGAAAAAGGCTTGGCTTTCACCCCTTGGTGAGCAGAGAGAGGTTTTCTCTGACTACCGTGATTAGATGAAGGCGATGGTGCGGCGCGGGCAGATGATAGTGGTGGATTTGAACGCAAAAACGAACTTGAAACAAAGTTCGAATGCACACGTGGCCCGCGCTCGCTGCCAATATGGTGTCGGTAGGTTGGTAGCATGTGTAGGCTGTGTGCTGCAATTTTCAGGTTGGTTTCGACCTCCAAGTCCAAATGAATTCTGGACTCGGGATTTCTAAACTCCGATGCACACAACTTCAAAGTTCAAGACCTTGTTCCCAATTCGAAATGTTGTGTAGTCTGAGCAAATCCGACAAGACTATATAAAACATAACATGCACAATATGCGCCCCTACATGTCCTCGATATACCAATCTCCAACCTCTGATCGATCCGCTACACCCTTCGCGACCCGCTGAATATTATTAGGTTTGAAGTATGTGGTAGTGTGTTTGCAGTACTTGCAAACCAGGCGTATTGAAGCAACATCATCCCTTGTGGCAGTAAGGGTGACGGAAGGGGTCCAGGACTTATAAGACTTGCACTGGCATTGTAGTGCCAGAGGAACCCCGAATGGGCGTATGCCGGGATGCGACCAAGTGAGACGAGAAGCACCACCAGATCGATAGAAAAAGAAGATGTCCGTGTGGCTGCCAATTACCTGGTGGTTCTTTAACATGCCCGAGATCGGTTTGCGGCCATAGATGAACCAATGCAGAGCCACGTCCATCATGAACACATTCGCAGACGCTGGCTGGAAATCGAGCTGGCCAAAAGCCATAAGCCAATGGAATGCTGCTCTGGTTTCACTATGTATGAGATTGATGTCTATCAGAAAAATTGTAACTGTCACCTCTTCGCAAACGCCTTCACATCAGCCATAGACTTCAGAATGCCACCACAAGTCAATAGCGTCAAAGTATTCTGCCCACTTCCAGGCTCCATCAATAGCAACAGCTTCTTGGGCAAAAGTAGTGAAAGTAGCTGAAGCGGCGTCTTAGTTGATATACCCACGAGTTGCACAGGTACAAACCTCTGAAACGGGGGAAGCCCCTTGGTTACCAGGAGCAAAGTGAAGATCACCTCTGTCTGGGTCGCTATGATCCACGAGATAGACAGCAAAACGCTTAAACCTGGTGGCAGACATGTCAGATGAGGAAAGTGAGCATGAGTGAAACGTACTTCACAAGGTTGCCATGCTCAAGGTTGTGCACCAGGTCCTCAATTCCAGAATTGTACAGGTTGACACCTTTCTGCGTCGACAAGTCGAAAGGTATGCGTAGATGCTTGATAGCACCAGGGAGGTAGGTACATATGTGCTCATAGACAGCATTGGGTGGCAAGCCATCATCGGGAATAGATGCGAGCTTAATTGTCAGTATGAGGAGCGGCGCAGAATTGCAGAGGGGCATAAATTCCCGCTGAGAAAAGGCTGCAGCCACATCAATGGGATCCTTCGAACAGGAAAGGCCCTATGCCAGTACCGAGTGTGAGAATATCATGCTGGACAAAGAAACAATGCGACTGTACCATGTACGGCGTAGGCTTACTTTGCCGGCCATTTGTATAAGAGAAACAATAAAGACACTTGAAGGAAGTGCCTGGAGGAATGTCAAGAGGAAGGGGAACACATTTGTGGCAGACAGTGCGCGGACACAAATCGCAATCATGCATCACACCCCCATTGCGACAAATAGAACAATACTACATGGGAGGCAACGTCAGTGAGCTCCTAGTAAGACGAATACTGAGACACACATTTGAAGAGTATATCTCGCCCCCAACAGGGTTCGATCCCGGGCCAGTCCCAGACTCAACGCTCGATGCAGCTGTGGTGGTAACGTTCGACTTGGCCACAGTTGGCACCATGGTCGATTGAGTCGTGGGCGCAACACATTGCAAAGCTGTAGATAGACCTTGTCGCATTGTAGTCTTTGTTTTGCGCGCCTGCTGCTTTTTGATCCTTGCTGAGGACCGCATCTTGCTCTGAACAGGGGAAGGGACAGAGGGGAAGGATCCTATATGATGCCTCGGCGCAGGTTCCCCAGTAGAAGTTCGGGCAGTTTGCTTTGTACGAGCCATGGTCAAAGGCGAAGACCAACACTTTCAAACTAGCAAGAAGTTCAAGCTGGCAAAAGGCAAAAGGCCCGAGGATGTTGAAATCTTTTTATATCCTGCGATCACGGTGCTGTACCAGGATCAGGTGACCGCGCTTTTGAACAGCCACCTTCAAAAGTTCAAGTTCTTGAAGTTGAACGCGCGGACTCCGAGCCAGTGTCACTGTGACCAACTTGAACAACTTGTTCAAGAAGTTGGTGGCATGGCCACCTCAACCTGAGGATCCTCCTGACAGCACATAGGCCATTGTGGCCCCTCAAGAACATGCGAGTCATTATGATCGAGTCATCCCGGTCAGGCTCTAGTTGATCTACTACTACTACTACTACTACTACTACTACTAAGGTAAATGGAGGGGGCTCAGGCGCCAGCCCAAACTGTGTTGAGAAGATGCCCTGCCGCACATCAGAGAGTACATTTAAAGTCACAGTGTCGAAAATGATCACTGCCAACCAATCTACCACAAGCGCAACAAAGTGTGCTTGCTCCGTCACGCGCTCGAAAATGAGCAACGTCGACAGTCATGTGCAGCAGTAATCAGGTAAATGGAGGGGAGTCAGGCAGCCCAAGCCGCGTTGAGAAGATGCATTGCCATACATCAGAAAGTACGCGCAAAGTCACAGTGTCGAAATGATCACCCCCACACAATCTATCACAAGCGCAACAAAGTGCGCTTGCTCCATCATGCGCTCGAAAATAAGCAATGTCGACAGTCATGTGCAGCAGTAGGTGTTTCCTGCAGATACACCAAGTAGATAATGAAAGAGGTTGAAAATAATGATAGCACGCACCACGTCATATCATGGTCTTGCAGAAGGCAACAAATGCTCATCACCCAGCAACCACACCGAACTTAAAAAGACCCAGAGCTGTTCCCCAATAGAGTGAAGTGAAAGCAGCACAAGAAAAGTACTAAGTAGTAGGTTGAGAGGTGGGTCGTGTGATACTAGTAGAACGTTCAACTTGAAGTTGGGATGAAAAGTTATAGTAGTTGAAGTCGAAGTTGAACCAAAGTCATATGACCGTGAACGTGTACAACAAAAGCACGTGCGAACAATCATCATCATCACGGTAGTATCCGACTCGGACGCACTAGCCGCCTGCAGCCTGGATTGGGATGGATGAAGATCTGATGGGGCAAGGAGCGAGTGATGGATGTTTCAAGAGCACGAAGATCGGATCCTGCGCGAGAGAGACCTATTCGCATTCAAGCATGCGTATAGAAAATTAGCATGCCACTCAGTCAGGCATCCGCTATGGCTAAGTACCGCCA
>QFEU01009767.1:0-25385 GCA_003316345.1 Tricholoma terreum
GATAACTTGGTCCTGTCTTACCTGTCCGACTTAGTGAGGCTGCCTAACCCAGCAGCCTTCCACTTTTTTTTTTGACACCGACAACGTTCTTCAACGTCTGATGAATTCACCCTGTCTCGGCAATCCTCTACCCTCACTCCCTTACTCACCCAGAGTATGAGAAGATGCTTGCAAGAGTCAGGAAATCCCACTGAACTCCAGACACTGCCAACCATATCCCGAAACCGCGAGCTGAACTGCCTGGTATCTCTACCACCATCACCATCCACTGACTCTGATTCATCCACGGACGACAACAACCCTTTACCACTCCCTTCCTTTTTAACCACTGCACTGCACCACCCACCACCCGAACTGCCATGTCCCGCTCTACACAACCCCTGGCCGAAGTCAAGGTCACCAAGATGAAGGACTGTCCGATGCTCACTGCTGGAAAAATTACCCCACTCATCATGCAGTCCTGGACACTTGCATGTAAACACTACAAGAAGCATGGAGAGAAGAAGGACAATGAGATTGTCAGCTATGTCGCCAAAGGGATGTTTGAACCATGCCTTGTTGCATGGTACCAAGCTGACCAAACCTGTATTGATGCCCTATCACTTGACCAGTATCTCGCAGAGCTCTCGCTGTTAGTACTTGAAAAAAACTGGGCACATGACATCCTTGAGACCATCCTCTCCTCCTCGCAAGGCAACAGAATCTTTTTTGACTGGAAAATTGAGATTGAGAACTTGAATGCCATCCTCTCCACCTCCTCGCTGAAACACGCACTCACCAAAGAAGTGCTCAAGGTCCAACTCCAGGCAAACCTCCACCCCAATCTGCAACTCAGCCTCAGCCTTGAACCTGTGTTGTCCACCAACCTTGCTGCTTGGGCCTTTGAGGTAAAGGAACGTGATGACCGTCTGCGGGCTGAAGATGCCCATACCCAGAAGATCATTGATTCCTCCAATGCCGCCCAGGCCACATGCTGAGGAGAGAAGAAGGACCTCCTCTCGTGGCTCACTGAACCCCCACCAATGGGCAACCGCTCTGCAACCACCTCCTCTACCAGCAAGACCTCAAATGCTGGACAGAAGTATCTTCCTGCTCTGACCCCCAGCGAGCGGACCCTTCTCAGCAACCATGCCGGCTGCACACATTGCCGACTATTCAATGCTGGACACACTGGTGATACCTGTCCAATGAAGGCCAACAACATCTGGCCAGACCCCACCACCTACGTGACACTCATAGCACCGCCAGCTGCTGCTGCAATTACAGGGACTGACGAGGACAACGAAACTGATTCGTATGTTCCTCCCCCTGTTGAAGCCCCTTTCACTGTACCCCATCTCTACACTTCCCTATCTGTCACCGGTCCCCTCATCACCGAATTTCCCATCACCGCCCAAGCACTAATTGACATCGGTTGCCCCTGCACAGTGATTAGCCTAGAGCTCTGCAAAAAACTTGGCCTTTGGCGATATCCTCTTCCCCGAAAAGAGAACAATATGTCATCATTGACCGATTCGCCACTCACCTGTGTGGAGTATGTGAAACTAGAGCTACAATCAGGCCAGGGGAGATGGAAATCGGGGGTCACTAGGATGAAAGTAAATAAGGGACTACCATTCCCCATGATACTAGGAATGCCATTTCTTTCATCCAAGCATATTGTGATAGATGCAAAGGAGCAAACGGCCATTGATAAATGCTCTGGCTATGACCTCATAAATCCTCCCCCTCTCTCACCATTGGCTCGGAGCACACCACGGGTCACTCCTCCACCTACTCCAAAGAGAATTCGGGTCCAAAAACCACCCACTCTCAAAGAAATGGGAGCACCTGCCCTCGCCGGTTACCTCCTCCCTGGGCCCATCATGGCTGCTGTCAGAGACCATATTGAATCCATAGCATTCCAGGAGGTGCTCAAGGAGAAGGATACAAAGATGAAGTTCATGTATGCTGACCGTTTTCCACTCTGCCTCCCCGATAATACCCTTGATGTCCCTGAACACATCCTTCACCGTATCCGCCTCAAGGACCCCTCCAAGGTCAACAACCGCCGAGGATATGCAGCCCCGAAGAAATACCAGGAATTTTGGAAGAAGCTGCTGGA
This sequence comes from Tricholoma terreum, assembly GCA_003316345.1. NCBI lineage: Eukaryota > Fungi > Basidiomycota > Agaricomycetes > Agaricales > Tricholomataceae > Tricholoma > Tricholoma terreum. The sequence goes on from QFEU01009767.1 coordinate 2,105, forward strand.
CGAACATCTACAATCTGGGCGCATGTGGCCATCCTCCTCCGAGTATGCCTCACCCTCATTCTGTGTCCCCAAATACCAAGGTGGGATACCAGACCTAGCTGTCCCTCCCCGCTGGGTAAACAACTACCAGGCACTCAACAGTAACACCATATGAGACAACTTTCCCCTACCCCACGTTGATGACATACTCGCCGATTGTGGGAAGGGAAAGATATTTGGGAAGATGGACATGACAAACTCCTTCCAGACATGAGTACACCCTGACAACATTCACCTCACTGCTGTACGAACACCATGGGGACTCTATGAGTGGACCGTCATGCCACAAGGTGGATGCAATGCCCCAGCCACCCACCAACACCGAATGACTGATGCGCTCTGAGAACACATTGGCAAAATCTGCCATGTGTACCTTGATGACATAATCATCTGGTCGCAAACCCTTGAGGAACATGAATGAAATTGCAATACCGTTCTGCAAGCCCTCTGGGAAGCCAGCATCTACTGTAATGAGGTGAAATCTACCCTATTTGCCACTGAACTGTCCTTCCTTGGGCATGTTATTTCGGGGACAGGCATCAAATCTGACCCCCGCAAAACTGACTGCATTGCAAACTGGCCCCAGCCAACGACTACCACCAATGTCCGAGATTTTCTGGGACTAACCAGATACATTGCCACCTTCCTACCAGCACTTGCTGAATATACGAGTGTCCTAACCCCCCTTACCACAAAGGAATGTGACAGAGCATTCCCTGAGTGGATGACAGAACACCAGACTGCATTTGACAACATCAAACAACTAGTTCTCAGTGCCAACTGTCTCACCGTAATTGATTATGAAGACAAGGCCTCAAACATCTATGTCACCACCGACGCTAGTGACAGACGCACCGGCGCCGTCCTGAGTTTCGGCAAAACTTGGGAAACGGCCCACCCTGTTGCTTATGACTCCTATCAACTCAATGCCACTGAGAAGAACTACCCAGTACATGAGAAGGAACTCCTCGCTATTGTCAAGTCATTGAAGAAATGGAGATCCTACCTCCTCGGCGCTCAGTTTGAGGTCTACACTGACCACCGAACACTGGAATACTTCCAATCATAGAAGGAGATGTCAATGCGACAAATGAGATGGTCAATGTATCTCGCCAATTTTGACTACTCCATCATCTACATCCGTGGGGAAGACAACACCGCTGCTAATGCCTTATCCCGCATGCCTGACACTGTGCCAGATGCCTGCCTTGCAGCCTGTGCAGTTGCACATACATGCAATGCACCGGCCACACATGCCACTGGCATACTAAATATCACGGCTGACCAATCCCTCCTTGACGCAATCATCACCGGTTACAAGACTGACGATTTTGCCAAACAGCTCAACAAGGATATTGAGATGGGGAGCATCAAAGGGGCAACCCTCACCAACAAGCTCCTCTATGTTGGCCACTGACTTGTGATCCCACAGGATCTGAAGGTCCGTGAACTACTCTACCACCTCGCGCACGACACCTTGGGTCATTTCAGCTTTGACAAAAGTTATGAATCTCTCCAAGGCTCCTACTACTGGCCAAACATGCGACGGGACTTGGAGAAAGCATACATCCCCTCATGCACCGAGTGCCAACAAAACAAAAACCGCACATCCAAACCTACTGGCCCTCTACATCCCCTGCCTGTCTCTGACAACCGCTTTGACACTGTTGCCCTGGATTTCATAGGCCCGCTCCCCGAGGAGCATGGGAAAGACACCATTCTGACCATGACTGACCTCCTCGGTGCCAACATTCGCATTGCCGGTACATACTCCAAATACACTGCAGCTCAAATTGCCGTGGTGGTTTTTGATGAATGGTACTGTGAGAATGGCCTGATGCTCCACCTCGTTTCTGACCGAGATGCCCTCTTCACTGCTGAACTCTGGACGGCACTCCACAAACTCACCGGAGTCAAACTGAAGATGTCAACCTCCTACCACCCCAAAACAGATGGCAGCAGTGAACGAACCAACAAGACTGTGAACCAAGCCATTTGATACCATGTTGACAACAACCAGAAAGGATGGCTGGCCAAACTCCCCCATGTATGTTTTGCCATCATGAACACTGTCAATGCATCCACAGGGTTCTCCGGCTTCCAACTCAAGACTGGAAGATCACCCCAAATCATCCCTCCAATTGCACCCCTCCCTGCAAATGCCTCCGATGAACAGACCAATGCACATGATATCATTACACGTGTAGCACTTGATGTCCAGGAGGCCCAGGACAATCTCCTTGCTGCAAAGATTCGCCAGGCCTACCATGCCAATGAACACTGTGCACTGGAAGATGTCTATGTGGTCAGCGACCTCGTAATGCTCTCCACTGAGAACCGATGCCGAAACTACAAACGCAAAGGCAAAACAGGTGTTGCAAAATTTATGCCTCAAAATGACGGCCCCTACACCATCACCCATGCCTTCCCCAAACGTTCTGAATACACCCTCAAACTCCCCAACAACCCAAACTCCTTCCCCGGATTCCATGCCTGTCTGTTAAAATGATACATCCTGAATGACCCCCTCCTCTTCCCCGAACATGAACCAACCCGACCACAGCCAATTGTCACTGAAGATGGTGCCGAGGAGTGGTACATTGACAAAATTGTAGATGCCCGAAGGCGTGGGCGAGGACTCCTTCAGTGCCTTGTCCACTATGATGGATATGGGAAGGAATATGATGAGTGGCATCCTGGTTCAGAAATGGCCGAGACGGATGCCCTTGACAGATGGGAAGATGAGAATGGTACAGTGGTTTGAGACCCACTCAATTTTTTTAAGTGGGGAGGGGTGTAAGCCTGCCCCTACAGACTTATGACAACATCATGAACACCAAGACACTCCCAGCACCATCACACATTCCCTGGTGCCATGACCAGCACACACCCTCGGTGCCGACACAGCCACACACCTTTGGCACCGAGACACCCACAAATGCTGAGCACAGCCACCGGCGTCTTCACAAACACCAACACCATAATGATACATTCACTACTGCAACAAACACTCACTGTTTCAAGGCTAATGCAACACCCCACACCGCCAGCACAGCCACACACCCTCAGTGCCGAGACAACCACCACTGCCAAGCACAGCCACCGGAGCTGTAGCAAACACCGCTGCAATGAACACTAACCAAAAGCCCGTTTCAACTATTAACAGGCTGCTGCAACACCCCATGCTGTGAACACACACATCTTCGGCACCAACACACCCTCGGTGTTGAGCATAGCCACACCCTCGGCGCCGAGCACAGCCACCGGCATTGTAGCAAACACCGTGGCACCTCAATGAACATTAGTGTCACAACTTCTGAATGAGAACTTGATTGATGCATGCCTTTTCTTAATTGCCCACATCTGATGCGACCTTCTATTTATGTATACTAGACCTGATGTGGACATTACCTCACATGGAGCATGGCTCATATATATTACATCTTTTTTCTCCTTCGTTGCCTTATCCCTACTTCTCTGCAATGAAGGTATAGTTATATATTATCTCTCCCTGTACTTTACTTATCCCTACTTCTCTGCAATGAAGATAACTTGGTCCTGTCTTACCTGTCCAACTTAGTGAGGCTGCCTAACCCAGCAGCCTTCCAGAGGATGCCAAAATGGATTATGTAGCCAGTACTTCTCATGTATCGGAAGTGAATAAAGACTCTGTTTCCTTTTATGTACCCTTGGTATACTGATTCAGCGACCAGTTCACATATAACTTATGAATGATCTGCATTTATCAACTACAAGCCCATCAAACCAATACCTATATATGGATTAGGTAAATCTTATGTATGGGCATATGGTCAAGGCACTGTCGAAGTGCTTAGCCTCAGAGAAGGCAAGATTCAATCATTCTATTTAAAGGAAACACTCTTCACTCCCAAACATCCCGATAATCTATTATCTATTGAAAGAATTGATGCTAACAGTGATAAAATAATATTTAGTGATCATAAGGCAGTTCTTTACAATAATAAAAACAATGTGGTAGTTGAAGGAAAATTATCCTCCAACCGACTATACCCATTGAATATATATCAAAAGAATAATACCAAAATTAGTAATATAACTACCACAACTCATCAACTTCCCTGGGATGAATGGCACCATAAATATGGACATATAAGTGTGACAGGACTCAAACATTTACTAGCTAATAAACTAGTAGATGGGTTTGAAGTAGATGAGACTTCGACAATGGGAGATTGTGATGCATGTATACAGGCTAAACATAGCCATGCACCATTTCCTAAAAAGGCGAAATCTCAATCAAATCAACCAGGAGAATACATGCATACTGATGTGTGGGGTCCTGCATGCACTACATCCTGGTCCAGTATGCGGTATAATATTACCTTTATTGATGACTGTACAAGACATTGTATGTGCGAACAAATGAAAAATAAGCACAAAACATCAACTAAATTACAACAGTATCTTGTAATTATTGAGCGTCAATATGGCTACACTCCTAAAAGAATCTGAATTGATAACGGAAGAGAATACTTGACTAATAAATTTTATATCTGGTGTGCAGATCAAGGAATCTTAATTAAAACTACTGCACCATATTCTCCCTCAAAATGGCATAGCTGAAAGAATGAATTGAATACTTACAGAATTAGCTTGAGCCATGCTTATTGCTCGTAATATACCAAAGTCATTATGGCCAGAAGTGATCAATCATGGAAGTTATATCTGTAATTGATCATATACACAAGCTTTACCAGGAAATACTCCTGAAGGAGCATGGACAAAAATATGATCTAATGTTGCTCATTTACAAGAATTTGGGATCCCTGTGTGGATATTCTGAGAGCAATCAAACATATCAAAACTCGAGCCTAAATCTATTAAACAAATATTTGTAGGATTTGAAGATGGTCCTAAAGCCATCAAATATTATGATACAGCTACACATTGCATGAAAACTTTGCATAATTATAACTTTTATACAATAAATCCCCCTGTCCAATTTGAGGGGGAGGATGAGGTAGAATCAGACCAAATTGGTACGGAATTGCTCACCAGAAAAAAAAACATCCAATGGATGAAGATCCAGACATATCTCCAAGGCAAAGCACAAGACCCAGAGCACAGCATGATTATGCTATGCTAAATGATCTGTTTCTAGTATTTGATCCAGCCCCAGAAGTAGCTGCATTGGCATGCAATCCAGAAGAAGGCCATCATATTATGTTATTGGACAAGTAAATAAATGCTGCATTAAATGTAGCAAATCTCGCATCCAAAGATCCCCAGTTGCTTACTGAAGCTAGGGAATCACCTGACTGGCCAGAATGGGAAAAAGCCATATATATTGAACTGGATCAATTAAACCAGAGAAAGACATGGATACTAGTAAATCCATCTAAGGAACGTAACATAATCAAGAATAAATGGGTCTTTCTACAAAAGTATGACAAACAGGGAATATAAACTAAATATAAAGCCTGATTATTGGCAAAAGGATATTCCCAAATATCAGGAATAGACTTTCTTGATGTATTTTCTCCTGTCATACATATTGAAACTATATGAGTGCTATTAGCTTTAGCCACAGTCAAAGACTGGGAGATACAACAGATAGATGTTAAGGCTGCATATCTAAACGGTAATCTCAAAGAGGTAATATTCATGATGCAACCAGAAGGGTATGATGATGGCAGCAATAAAGCATGCCAATTACTCAAAACACTATATGAGCTTAAGCAATCAGGATGTGAATGGAATATCGAGCTGAATATTAAGCTTGAGAAACACGGATACAAAAAAATACACTCTGATCCATGCATCTATATATTAAAGACACTGGATGGAATGATCTTGATAACTGTATGGGTTGATGATCTATTAATATTTGCAACCTCTATTAAGTATATGCAAATCGCCAAGTGTGATGTTTCGGAATCATTCAAGGTAACTGACCTCGGTGAACCAAATAAAATAGTAGGGATCGAGATCACTCGAGACTGAGAACATAGAAAAATAACTATCATGCAAACCAGTTATATTGAAGTGATCTTAGCTAAATACAGTTTACAAGACGCATGTCCAGTACGTATCCCACTGGATGCTAATATTAAACTTAAACCCAGTGAACCGGAAGCTGGAAACCGTAGTAATAACTATGTGTCACTGATTGGATCATTAATATATGCTGCAGTAGGCATGCAGCCAGATATAGCATTTGCCGTTAATAGACTTGCATCATTTACAGCAAATTCTACTATGTGCTGCTAAACACATACTCAGATATTTAAAAGGGACTAAAAATATTGGAATTACATATTCCAAGCCTGAATCTGATAGCATGACTAGCCAAAATAATTTCACAGGATATTCTGATGCCAGCTTCACTAATAATTATGATCATACATCAGTATCCGGCTATACATTTATTTCTGCTGGAGGTGCGATCACATGGGGATCCAAAAAGCAAAATATAGTATCCTTATCCACTACCAAAGCTGAATATGTATGTCTTTTGGACACGGTGCACAAAGCCACATGGCTGCGCAATCTGTATGCCAAGATTAGTTATCCACAAAAGGAACCAACTCTCGTATATGGTGATAATTTAGGCTCATTATCTATAGCCGAAAATCCATGTTATCATAAGAGGACCAAACATTTTGATATTAAGCATCACTATATCTGTGATCAAATCAGTAACAAAACTATAGTTACTGAATATCTACCAATGGCACAAATGACAGCAAACATATTAACTAAAGCCTTACCCAAGAAGACTCAAGATACTCATATGAAGTCTCTGGGACTGTCCTCTGCTTGAGGGGGAGTGTTGAGAGGTATGTAGTGCCGTACCTCGGCAAGTGGAGAGTCGGGGCTCAACCCGACTCTGAGACATTAGTGTAAAATATATATACGCCGTACATAAATGATATAGATAACCAACTGCTTGCCTGTGCCCCATCTTCTGCTGCCTAAGATATTCTACTTACTTTGAGTATTCACCCTTGCATATTTTCGCATTCGCACTGTGCACCATGCGTGCATCCTTATTCGCATCCTTAACAGTGTAACACCAGTGTGCCACTCGTCATCAACCTTCGGTTGACTCCTTGTGGCATGGACAGGTAGTAGTATCTGGTGTCAGCTGAATTAGTCATGGTGGCATGGATTGTTTGCACATGTTGAAAAATGGACGAACCTTAATCATTGTCAGTTTGAGAGACCTTGCAAGCAAGATAAAACTAGCTTGCTGCTGCAAGTGCCAGCATAAACCTTGCTTATCAGATTCTAAATTGCATATGGAAGGCTCAGTCCTGCTAAGTAGTATGGTGTAACACCAGTGTACTGCTCGTCGTCAACCTTCGGTTGACTCCTTGTGGCATGGACAGGTAGTAGTATCTGGTGTCAGCTGAATTAGTCATGGTGGCATGGGTTGTTTGCACATGTTGAAAAATGGATGAACCTTAATCATTGTCAGTTTGAGAGACCTTGCAAGCAAGGTAATGTAAGAAACACAGGCTCCAAGTACACAGCCGCCACCTACGATGGTAACATCTGGCTGAGTCTGAAATTCGATATCTTTGGTCACACTTATCTTCTTTGAGTGCTTTTGGGTATGTTTCATGTCTTTGGCATGGGAATAGCCCCTAACTACTACTATTTGTAGATTATTCCAACCATCTGTTTACCTCTGTATATGTACTAAGTTCAAATATGTGATTATTTTTGGATTGTGATGATTTAGTCTGATCTATCTTATGCAGCAAACTATGCAACAGAACAACAAAGAAAAGGAGAGGGCCAGGGATGTGCAGACTCCTCAAATGGACACTTTTGTACTGCCAACTGACAACCAAAGCAGCAAGTACTGTATTTAATTTGTTCAATTTGTTTCTAATGCCATTTATGAACTATTTAGGCCCATGTGGTATTCTTGGATGCCACCCCCACCTCTTACTCAGCCTATTGGTGCTAGACCTTCCTGCATTCAGCTTTCTGCTTTATCTACACCCCAAACTCTGTCACAGATTTTGGGGTGTGCATCTGGAAGTTGTGTGTCTTCAGGCAAATGATAACTGTCTTTTACAACTATTATCTTTTCTTGGGCCCTCAAACTCCTAAATCCAATAGCCACAATTCTGTAAGTAATACACCATGCACTCCTGCAAGTCATGAGTTACTGCATAGAAAGCATGCCCAGATATTATCTATGCAAAATAAGTTAGATGATATAAATATAGAAGAGCAACCTGGAGAGGAACAAACTGGACCTATCTGTTTGTTTCTAGATGAGATCCAGGCTCTTCAGGTTCAATCATCTAGCTCTGTAACTAATGTATCCCCTTACAACCCACAACATACCACTGGTGACATGCAGAAAGATAGACCCATTCACATCAGGAACATGTCAGGAAGCAGATATTTCTGGATATAGATTATATAAGAAGGTCATCCTTTGTTATGTCGTCTGGGAATTTCTAGCTTTATATTTTGTGCCAGGAAGCCAACAATGAGATCAGAGTCATGTCACCATTTGGAATAAGTACGCTGGCAAGCTTCATTCCAAGACCAATATAATAAGCACAATAAATGTGTGGGTCATACACAGCTATGTCAGTTCTGTGTCGTTGAGCTAGCACTGAGAACAGAATCCTCTTTAATCTACTCAATATGTATAACCTTGCAAGTTTCACACTGTTTGCTATGTCAGAAAAACATCAACTTGCAGATAACTTGTATAAAACATTCATTTGTCCATATTTCGAACAAAAAATCCGAGTCCCTGCAGTATATTTGTAGCAAAAGGGAGACGAAGATGTCCACTATACATTGGAGGTATCATTGACAAGCATGTATATAATGAATGCATTGAATGTGGGAGATATATCTAGCCACATCCATAGCCTGCCAAAAGGTGTACCACAGGGGCTCTGAGGATGCAGGAGTTCATCTGAGGTGGGCACTTTTGCACAGGCTGATTGGTGGAATGGGGGCAGTCGAGATGTATCCACCACCTAAGATTCCTCAATCTCATTTGGAAACCAATTCTTTTCATTCTGGATGACATTGAAAACAGATACGAATGATATATTCTACCTAGATAGTATTTGGCCACAGCTCCTCCTGAGCACACATCTGTCTGATCCGGTCCAATGGACTTCCTTCTACTGAGACAGAGATAGATTCTGGTAACAAGTGGGGAAAGATTCTCCTGTGAAGTCTTTAGAGCGGGGTTAGTATACTGAGTGCATTACAGACCTGTTCCACCATTCAACAAGGAGTTGGATGTCACGTCTCTCCCTAACATCATCGAGAAGATCAAACAGACTGAGATAGAATGCCTCCGAGTCCATGACAGTGTCTGAGCATGAGAATGTGCTGGCAGATGACAAAGCAAATCGAACCTGCATCATGGAATAAGTATAATGAGGATCTGCACTCATTGGCAGTATTCAACATATATGTACTTGCCTGAGTAGTAACATATGCAATAGATGTGGTGGTCACAGAGGTCATGCCATGGATGTGGGCATTTCCAGATTTCATTGACTTGGATTCATCTAAGTCAACAGAGCTGGGGGATGTAAAAACATGCTTGTATGCCTACAACATGCTAATGACTAGAGATTAGTAACAATACACAGATAACATGAATTGGGGCCCAACTGACACAAGTATCATGCCTTAACAGGCCATCCCATGGCTTTGTTGGGTCAAATTTGAGGTTGGCATAGAGAAAAATTGGCCACTGGTCTCCGCAAACATGCATCTTGCCAGACCAGAGTTTGTCCTTGATCCTAGACTAAATTCAGATGTACTCCTCAAACATCACAAGATCATGGATTACTCTTCATTAGACCGGTCAATGCCAGCAGGGCACAGCAAGCCACCTGTAAGTTCGTGATTGAAGCCATGGTCAAACTTGACCTTTCAGCTCAAGGGCGGAGACAAATTTTTGCCTGGTGGTGTTATCCAGTTGATGATCACTGCTTTCAATCCTTTGGTATTGTCCGCTTGAGAGGCGTTGGCCCCCTTCTGAATCTACAAGGGGAAAGCGTCAAGTTCATTAGTTTGTTTTGCCAACTAACCAAATCAGCAATTAGTTCAACTTCGTCATTTGAGGCTCCTAGAAGTCTCTCTTGCAGGCCCAGACCCATCTTGAGTAGGTCTTGGAATACTTTGTCCTCCCGGCGTTCCCTATACAGAAAAGAGATTGTGAAGAGAGAGCTTAGAGGATCATAGAACCAAAACACTACCTCACACTGAGTAATTCTGAATCAATAGCATCATCCATACAGGTGAGGCCATTGATCAGAAGAGACCGAACATTGCAGAAAGCGAAGATGACATGTCTGAAGTGATGCCCATGATGCACGAGAGGGTCAGAGGCTGTGCTGCATATGGGGACCATTAGTCTCAAGTATACACACCTTCTAAGTTACGCCAAAGCCTAGAGTAACTTACGGTTGTTTTCTGGCTCGTTGTAGAGCATCCTCTCATGGTCGGCAACCTAAAGCAACTACGGAGTCATGAGTGCCAGGCATCGGTTGACAAAAGAAAGTGAAGTGGAAGAAAAGAAACTTGGCTGCATGTAAAGTGATTTAAATAGTCCTGACGCCATCACAGTCTTTCACATGACTAGTATGTGACCTCGACTTGAAGGTTTAAAAACAGAATTGGATTGTGTGTACTACTCACCTCAAATTTTCTTCCTGTCAGGCTCCCTGAGGCTCCCCGATATGGTTATCCCGCATACTATCAACGTGGATGTCTCCCTAATGGATTCATCTCCAACCTGCCTCCTGATTATTTCGACTGCCCTTCAATGCCACCATATCTTGATCCACCTTCACTGTGGAACCTATCGTTGTTTGATGCGATCTGATTCACAGAAAATTTTGGAGGAAAAGGTTGGATAACACGCCTTTCATTGTGAGGAAAATGACAATAATGTATTTTATTTCCTGGATGGATAGGTGGCAAGCAAGGAGAGTCTGATGATAATAAGGACTATGTGACTGATGATGACATATGGACAGATAGCGATGAGGAGAGCAATGATGGCAGTAACCCCAACTCAGATGCAACAGAAATCATTGGAGGGGACTCTGATGGTGGGAACATGTCAGACATCAAAGACTCGGGCAAGATTGAGAAGATTTACCTGGAGTGAAGAGGTTGAGCTTGGACGGTTCAGTAAATAGCTCTGTCTGTTATGCTTTAAGATATCTAAGACCATCATTGTGCATTTACAAAGTTGCCATCTTCAAGTTTGTGACACTTGATTGAACAAAAATACATATCCACAATGCACGTTATATTGGAGGTAATTGAGAGCTAGTAGAGTATATATCAGTAAGAAAACTCATTGAAGATGAGAAGGTTTTCAACCTACCCCTGGTGGGAGGCGAGTGGGAGAGGAGGCCTTTGAAATGGACTCAAGCTGGTCAAGTCTCCAAAGACCAACAGTGAGAACAAGATTAGAGGGTGACAGTGCCATCCCAGAGAGTGTTGGTGGGCAGTGGAAGGCAAACTGGTTGAGCCACGAATAATTGCAGCCTCGGTCTGGGTCCCTTCTCTTGCTGGCTGAGTGCAGGATATAATCAAGTTGCAAGGTTGCAGGGACTGAGCATTTTGTGGAGAACCTCAAGCATGAATGTTGGGCACAGGATCCCCAATGTGCAAAGGCAGATGCAACTGGTCTGCAGAATGGCAAGGAAGCTGTGAATGGTGAAACTACCACTAAACTAATGGTATATCTGTGTTGGTACTGGGTCCTGCCAGACATTAAGTCAAGGAATCGCTTGCAGGTCACTATGAAGTATGTTGACGTGGCCAGCAAGTCCCAAGACGGCGACAGGGAGGTTGCACCACAGGCACACATCTCTTTCAACTCAAGTGATCACTTCCATACCCAGACGGAACAAGTTATCATGCCTGTGGATCGATGTGGAGAGCCCTGACACTCAGATAATAGCCATGATGCCCACTGTGTCCACTGATAGCCTTGTGATGGAACAATGGCACCTCTGAATAGTGCGTGAGTGGCAGTAGTGTTGTAGGAATGATGAAATCATGGAAGGGAAAGATGGTGGGCAAAGAAAGCAACCTGCCTGAGTTCTGATAGTCATAGCCTTGAACAATAACACCCACAAATAATGCGGGTGCAGTAGCAGGATAAGGGGACAGTGGCATTATTCCACAGAAAGATGGTGGGCAACCAAAGCAACCCAACCAAGCTACAAATAGTCATAACTTTGCTCTGTCTTCCTCTTCCTGCCAGCTAACCAGAAGGCTATCAAAATGGACTTGGGCTGGTGAAAACTCCAGAGAACAATGATGAGAACAAAATTAGAGGACAATAGTGCCAGCTCATTAAAGGATGTAGGAAAAGAAAGTGACCCGGCTGAACTATGAACAGTTGTGGCCTTGGGGCGAAATGGAGCACAACCAAGAGGGATGCAAAACCAGCACCCATTCCCACCCTGTATGCTGTCAACATGGTACTTGTTAACAATGACACCTGTAAGCAGTGCATGGATGGCAGTAGTGTAGTAGGGAATAATAGCACCATCCTGGAGGAAGATGATGGACAAAGAAAGTGACCTGGCTGAGCCTCCAATAGTCATGGCCTTGGACGATGACACCTGCAAACAGCGCTTGGGTGGCAGTAGCATGATAGGAAAGGATAGCACTCCAGTTAAAGGTGGTGGATAAACTTGGCTGAGCCACTGATAGTCGTAGCCTTGAATAGTGACACCTGCAAATGGAATTGCTTACAGGTCATGCTCCAAGGATTGTTGTTGGATAGTTCTGCCTTAACACGTCTTGAGATATCTAGAAACCATCATCACATTGTTATATAGTTGCCATTTTCAAATTTGTGACACCTGATAGAACAAGGAGACCGAAGATGTGCAATGAGGACATATCCGTGATGCATGTCATAGTAGAGGTAATTGAGAGCTGAGAATATGTATCAGTAATAAGGCTCATTGAAAACAGCAAAGCTTCCAACCTACCGCTGGTGAGAGGCAAGTGGGAGTGGGGGCCTTCGAAATGGACTTAAGCTGGTCAAGTCTCTGAAGACCAATTGGTCAGAGAGTGATAATGCCATCCCAGAGAGAGTTCATGGGGAAAGAAAGTGACCTACTGGGCCACAAATAGTAAAAGTAATCAAGAGCTGCAGCAAAAGTATGTATCAGTAACAAAACTCATTGAAAACAGCAAAGCTTCCAACCTACCCAGTGAGAGGCAAATGGGAGCAGAGGCCTTCAAAATGGACTTAAGCAGGCCAAGTCTCTGAAGACCAATGGTTCAGAGAAAAATAGCGTCATCCCAGAGAAAGCAATCTGGCTTAGCCACAAATATCCGGGAACTTGGTCTGGATCCCCTCTCTTGCTAGGTGACTCGGAGGCATTCAGGTTAGGCTTGGATCTCTGAAAACCAGTGGAATTATTTAACTGGCTATTACTTTGCAACTGGAAACATCAGGGCAACAAATATTCAAGTCACCAAGTTACAGGAACTGGCCAAGGAAGGTGCAACTGGTCTGTGGAATGGCAGAGCTGCAAATGGCAAAACTACCACCAAACTAGCGATATGGATATCAATGGGGATCCGGGCTGGGTTCCATATTATGCTGAATTCCTGCTAGACATTCCAAGTCAAGGAATCACTTACAGGTTCGCCGTAAAGCAAACTAATTTGGCCAACAAGTCTTCAGACGGTGGCAAGGAAGTTGCGCCACTGGAAGATTAGCCACACATCTCCTTCCAGGCTCGAGCAATCATTTCCATGATTAGGTGGAACAGGGTATTATGCCAGTGGATCGACACAGAGAGCCCAGGTGCTCATGTAATGGTAACAATGCTCACTGTCCAAAACATCCAAGACCGATGGGAAACTCTTCCTGCCAGTGCTGCCAAATGACAAAGCGGTAGAACAGGGTATTATGCCAGTGGATTGACATGGAGAGACCAGGCACTCATGTAATGGTAATGATGCTCACTGTCCATAACATCCAAGACCGATGGGAGACTCTTTCTGCCAGTGCCACCAAACGACAAAGTGGTGGAACGGGGTATTATGCCAGTGGATTGACATGGAGAGACCAGGCGCTCATGTAATGGTAATGATGCTCACTGTCCATAATATCCAAGACTGATGGGAGACTCTTTCTGCCAGTGCTGCCAAACAACAAAGCGGTGGAATGGGGTATTATCCCAGTGGATTGACATGGAGAGCCCAGGCGCTCATGTAATGGTAATGATGCTCACTGTCCAAAACATCCAAGACCAATGGGAGACTCTTCCTGTCAGTGCCACCAAATGACAAAGCACCTCACTGGAATGGAAAGGTCTGGCAGAAACAAGCGACAAAAAGCTTCAACCATCCAGCAGCCTTGTAAGAACTTGAAGTTGGCCAACCTGCATCACAAATAAGAATTAATATCCAGTGGATCAATTTAGAAAACCGAGCTCTAACCTCAAAGGAAATGTCTAACAACAACCGGTGTAGAAGTTCTTCACGCAAACAACCTCTACCCACCATCCCATCCAGAGTTTCCTATCTCCTGCAGTGTTCCAAATTGTTGTTTGTGATGAAAAGCTCCAACCACCCAATGGTCTTGAGAGAACTTGGAAGTTGGTGGGCCTGTATCACGGATAGGAAGTATTAACATGCCTGTGGATCAACTTAGAGAACCCTGACCTTGAAAGAAATGTGCAATGGCAATGATCATGATGTTCATCGCGTCCTAAATCACGAAGACTTTCTACCAATGTCAAGATCACTATACCACCAAGTGATACGGGAGTTCCCTGCACAAACAACCTCTATCCACCACATGAAGAATGGCTGTCTCCTGTGGTGCTCTATAACGTTGATTGCAAAAAGAAATTGATATGGAAGTCCCTCGCTCAAACAAGTCCTATCCACCATAAGGATAATTGGTATCTCATGTCATTTGTGGTGAGAAGCTTCCACCATCCAGCAGACTTGCAAGAACTTCAAGTTGGCTAGCCTACATCACAAGTAAGATGCACTGATATATGGGTTATTGGTTTAGAAAACTGCAGCATTCTTACTTTGGAAGGAATGTGTAGCAGCAATAATGTTCATCATGTCTTGATTCACTGAGACTTCAAGTTTCTACCCACTACAGGAGTTCGTTCCCTACACAGACTCAGACGGACCATACGGAGAATGGCTATCTCCTGTGGTATTGGTATTGGTATGTAGTGTTCCATAACATTGTTTACAACAAGGGATTGATATGGAAGTCCCCTGCTCAAACAAGTTCTATCCACCATGCAGAGAATTGGTATCTCCTGTGGTGTTCCAGAATGTCATTTGCGATGAGAAACTTCCACCATCCAGTAGACCTGCAAGAACTTGAAGTTGGCCAGCCTACATTGCGGTGGAGAAGCATTGATATGCAGATTATTGGTTTAGAAAACTGTGGTGTTCTTACCTTGGAAGAACTGTGTAGCAGCAATGATGTTCATCATGTCTTGATTCCAAGTCTGAGTCACTGAGACTTCAAGTTTCTACCCACTACAGGAGTTCCCCATGCAAGCTTGGAGCTCTATCCACCATACGGAGAATGGCTATCTTCTGTGGCATTCCAGAGTCCTTGTTCCCAATGAGAGAGGCTTTAACCGTGCAGCCATCATGATAGTAGTGAAGACAATACCATGACTGTCACCTATGTATAGTAGTAGTTGACTCTGACTCAGAACTTGAAGGTCAACAATCATAGCACATGACTGTCACAAAACCACCAAGTTGCATTCTCACTACATAGATGCGATACGGGGACTGTGTTCTCTATACATCGCACGTCTACTAGTAATTGATCTCAACTTGAAGCATTGCGAGACTGATGATCACATTATGGCATATGGCATGAATACTGCCCTTGGCCAATATTGAAATTAATAACTTAAAACATCGACTGGAAACAAATCAATTCAGCACTACTAGTAGGTTGAACCCTTGCTGCTTCGGGCCGTCAACAAGAGAAATTGAGAATAAAAGGCAGTTGGCCATGAGGATGGGAGGATGACATCACAGAAGGGTGGTTTTGTAAAGGGAGGCAGAACTTGGAAGCAAAAGATTTATAAAACATTAGAAGTGGTTCTAGTCTCAGCAGATGATCACCATGCTTGCAATAGGAGCCAGTTCTATCCTTGAGCCATGATCTTTAAGCTTGAAACCAGGATCATTTGAATCTATGCCATGAGATTGTTTCCTGCAACACATTGATCAAGAACTGACAAGGTATCGTGACAATGCCACCAGCCCAAACTCACAAATGACTGAACAACCCATGATCAAAAAATAATGTCACTCTCTTGCAACATCTACACTTCCAATTCTGTCTGGCATGCTTACGCTCTCATTTGGCAAAACTGGCTGAAGTTGCCACCTCAGACTCAAGGCTGTCAAAATCCCTTCTTATTCCTCATGCATCCCTCTCTCTCCATGCCACTCTCTGTAGGTTGTTGGGACACTACTTGGTATTTCATGTGAGAATCCTCTAGACGTCGTTGCAAGGAGCACCACATATAGTAGAGTTGCACGGTCAATTGAAGGACATTATCCTTCCATGGCTTGTCAAGGAGATTCTCCTCTCTGAACTCCTTTGCAAGGGCCATACAAACAGGTATGGCTTCGATAGGTAAGAAATCTATTGCAATCTTGATGCAGTGTGCTGCATTGCTGACCTGAATTAGAATGGAAATTTAAAAAAATTTCGTGCTATCATGGTACTGACTTGGTGTGCACAACCTGCAGGAATATAGATTGCTTCTCCAACAGCTTGATAGAACATAAATGGCACTATGCCATGCTGAGCCTCCAGTTGAGCTAAATGAGTTGGGCCTAGATAGTACTTTTGGGAGTGAATAGGGTCATCGTGAGGGCCACCATTGAAAGCTTCCCAAATATATATGCGAATGAGGTTGGCATCAGAAACCTTGAAAATATGCCATAACATTTTCCCTTCTGGTGGCGAACTATGGACCATTATATTGATTGTATCACTCAGGTCACAGTGGAGCCTGGTCGACCCTGAAAAACCATCTTCTTGTCATGAAGACAGAGCCATGTAGACTTTGGGACTTATTGTACCATGGGTCTTTTAGTAACTGGGGTGTGCATAAGCCATTGAGAATGCACCAAAATTGGGCTGCACTATGAAGTTTAATAGAAAGTGAGCTGCCAGGTTGAAAAAGCTGGTACGCTGTATATATTCAGGAACAGGCAATGCATTGACAAAATCATTGAATAGCTTAGGATATAACTCCACAAGCTTGGCTCCAGATGGCCAGTCCTAAAACATAGATTAGAAATGCGGAGATCCCATAAGCAGATTAGTCGCTATACCTTAACCTTCCACACTGCTGTATTTTTGTGGAGCACTCCATCTTTGAGAAAATTGCTCAGGAAGTCTCTCAGTGACCTTTTCGATGGCAGCTCTCGTCCTTCACAGTCTTCAACCATACATTGTTCTTCACCATAGTCACACATTAGCTGAGATGGGGACCATGGCAACTGGAGCTCCCTGTTGAGTCCAGTAATGACCAGAGGCAGCCATTTCGCAAGATAATACCAAAATTCTATGGCCTTCAACTTACTGACAGGAATTGTAAGGACTAAGGATTGGCATTCAGCATGTTCAACATAAAGTTGCTTGTAATGATATGTCACATGAGGAAGACCGGGCACCAGTTGCTCAGCACCTGACGTCATTTGATTAATCGCGTGAAGAAGACCAGCTTCAGAAAACCATGAACAGGGGATAAAATGCCTATTTTCATATATGGTTTCAGAGTTACAAGAGGAGACAGACTTCCTTGCAACAGCCTGTAAGCGACTTAAGTTCTGGAACAAAAAAATGCTAACTTAAGAGAGTAGTATCTCATGCCCAAGCTCCATGAAACATTGCAGACAGAGATCTTTCCCACAGTGTGAACAGAGCCAGCTGGCTCTGAACAATGTTATCCTGCATCCATCTGGATGTATGGTCAGCGTAGTTTTATAAAGCAACAAGCTGGATGACAAACATACACCACAGATCTCACAAACTTTGAGGTCATGTTGACGGTTGAGCAAGGTGTTTGGGTGCATCTGAACATGGTTCAACTTGAGCTTCAAGGCAGGTAAAAGGACAGGGGTGATCCCTCGCTAAAGTCAAGGTGCAAGCAGCAAGCTCAGCTAACCATCTAATTTCCAAGTCCAGTTGAAGACTCACCAGCAATGCAGAGCGCAAGTCACAGGTGATTGACTGATGTAGGCCATGAGTAAAAGATGATGGATAACATGGTTCTTCTGCATCAACAAAATGCCCAAATAGAATTTGACTGTCCACGGATATACTTCTTAAGACTTGCAATTTCCATCAACACCGATGCAACACCTGTTTGGCAACACTCACATTCGAATGCACATTCGTCTGAGTCTGAACTTGTTCCCGCTACCTGACAAGAAACACACAGTGGAATCACCATATCCAAGTTAGGAACCAGCCCAGGCTTCTTGGACTTGGTTTGGCATTTTCCCTGGGACTTCTTCAAGGATTTGAGGAATTCTTTACATGATAAACTCTGCACTATATAACCGTTGATTGGCACATCTATAAAATGTTTGAAAGATCAGAGTTGTTGTCATTCCTGGATCTCAAGCACGGGCAAAAATGTAGGACACCTGGGTCGCTTAGACTTGAACTCACTACAAGAAACGACCTTGATGTTGGGAATCAAACTGCCAAGTCGCGGTATGTCCCCAATAACCTGAGGAGACACTGACATGACAGTGCGGCACGTAATACTCAAGCTTGACTTCAAGTTCAAGTTCAAGTTGGCGAGTCACAGACAATGTCACAGTGACATACTAATTGTGAACATGATATATGGTCATACCCACCCCATGCTCACTGGTACTTGGTACATAAGTGGAGGGTTAATAGCCTAAGTATATTAATATTGTATGTAGCTAGTTGTAGCTTGTACATCAATATCGAGTGTGATTGCATGATTACAGGGGAAAGCCTAAAGATTTCAGAAGAGCAAGAGCTGCATGATTGAACAAGGTCATGAGAACTGAATTGCCAGTCTGTGATAGATCAAGAGAAGAGAAGGAGCCTGGGGGTACATCACGATCTTTGATCCTGTCAATGAAATGTCTGTAGGCAAAGACAGCGTTAGTTCAGACTGTCGACTTTGAACATTGTCATATTAGCGGATTGCTAGTTTTGGCCGCTTTCTCCGAATATTGGGTGGGGGAAACAGTCAAAATATCATTGGGATCGTCCTCATAAGAGCTGGGTTTGTCGAACATCTTTGAGGCATTGTGGGTCTCCATGAATGTTGAGAAATCCTTCCGAGAATCGATAGGGTCCAATCCATAAACAATAAACTCAGGCTCCTGCCACATAATGAGTCACAGTCTTGCAATGTAACATTTGAACTGCCAGATGGTGGACGTTCTGAAGCAATGTCGATGGCGAGTCCCGAAGCACCAGTTCCTTTATATTTGGAAGTTTGGGCAGCACTTGAGGATTCCAGCATATTAGTGTGACTGGAGATACATCTGTGGCTTGGATAACTATTTGGAAAGTCATGAAACTCCACGATCTCAGGAGTGTGCTCAGTCCAAGATGCAGTTCATGAAGGTCCTTGTTGCTCAGGAGGCGTAGGTTGATGTCGAGGCGAAAGGGCAGGAATTGTTTGAGAGGGACTGGGTAGGTTTGAAATGGGGCCAGCAAAACTTGAGTTTGAGACGTGATACTGGAGTGGCTGGATTTCTGGCTGGTGATAATGGGATATGGACCTCCTGTGCCATCTGTCACTCAGATCGTGGACTCGGAACTTCAAGTTGTTGTGATAGAAGTGTAACCACTAGTGAACCGGTGACAGTTCTAGCACACGCCACTGGTTGTTCTAAGATTTGCTCGAAGGACGGTTTATGGTGCTCGTAAATTCTCTGTCAACAAGTTACACAACAAGCTCGCTTATATATATAGAGATTCGGGAAACTTAGACACTAAAAATACGAAGTCCAGCTCATCATCAAGTAGTAAGCAGATAGGAAGGTTCAAAAATAAGCAGTTGTATTGTCAAATGGGAATGGGAATAGAAATAGAAACAAAGAAAATATGAATGTAACACAGATACAAACAGTTGACAAGGAAACGAGATACGAAGGAAATGAAATAGATGGAAATGTAGCCAGAATGCATCACAGGAATTATGCATCTCTTACACTTGTTGTCTATGTTTTATCGTGATTGAAGGAATTGATGGCACAAGAGGACAATTAAGATCTTGGGGACTCAGACACGAGGCTGGGAGAGTCGATCAAAGACAGGAGGACAAAAAGTATGTGTAGGCATCATTAGAGAAGTCCACACCATCATACCAAAAACTTGAGGAAGTGCAAATACGAATACTACTTCCATCCACAAACTGCCACGCCAAAAAGTGCCTTCACAAAATTTGTGTACTCAACCTCATGATGTGACCAATAATCAACAACCTGCCTCTCAAGTATACATTGACACTGTATCATGTCTGCAATCAATGGGGGTCCCTGGAAGAGGCCAAGGACAGTTTGTGCAGCATATTCTGACTGAGATCATTTATTAGAACAAAATATAAATTAATATTGGTTTGACTAACCACAAAAGCGGCACTTGTGAGGGTTTCATCAGGAAGAGAAAATGGCTCAGTGCTGTCCTTTTTAACTGAGTAATGCTTGAGGATGTTCCATGGCTCAGATAAGCCGATGCATATAAGGAAGTCCCAAATTAGCAAACCAGAGAAGACAGGTGGAGAACCCTGGGATTCAGTGGACAACTGGAGGGTGATGGGCCTGTACTGGTGAACTTGATTTCTCTGTATGGCTGCTTCCAGTTCCTGCTGGGTCCCATATTGTGGATTCAGACCTTTGAGACCATCTTCGATGATACCGATCATATTACTCATTACTGCATTATGAAGGAAGTGTTCGTATCCAATAAACTAAAAAATACTCAATTTTATTTCTTGTATCAGAAGAGTTCACATACATATTCTATTAGTGCTGCTGGGCCTTTTTCTTTGAAACCAGTTATGAAACACTGATCTGGAGCGCCCTCCTTGGGCAGATCTGGAAGAAAACCTAGGTACATGAATATCAATTGATGACTAGTGATTTCTCACATATTTCTGGCTGATAAAGAAGCACAGCGTGGGAGTTAATGTTGCTTGGTGTGTCAGGGGGCATGAGCCCAAGGAAAGACATGAATAGATTGATGCAGGCAACATAGAAATGAACTTGATGAGGGATGTACCAAGAGTTACGTAGAACTTGACTTTCGGTGTATGCTTTCATTGTTGTGCATGCGCAAAGCTATTTACCACTGGCTTTCAAGACAGCTTTGATGTTGTTCAGTTCCATCCTTCTTGCTGCTTTCAGATCCTGTGGGAGATTTGGTGCATATGGCAGCCGAATAGGTTTGCCAAAGGGCTGATAGAGTTAGTTTGTTATGGTGGTATTATAGAATGTTCTACCTAACTTACAATTGAAATAGATTTGCCTATGGATGACATCATGAGCATTTGTTGCATTAATAACCGACAAACATATCAGAAGGGTAGAGACATACAGTGTGATGAGGTTCCCTGGCACATCCATTGGAGAAGCTGGGAAAGCTAGATTTGAGTACCTTTGTCCAGTTTAAGAAACCTTGTATCAAGTCTTCCATACTATATTGATATGTGGCACCACAGGATATGAATAGGATGTTAATGTCATCGTAGTCATCATTCAGATAGTTAATGACATGGGAGCTGTGTCTCAGAGCATCTACTTTCAAAAGTTGGTTTATTTTTGGAAAAAGAGCATTGATATAATCATCTGATGCAGCAGCACCAAGCATTATGGGGACAGGGGTTTGATTCTGCATCATGGTCAGCAGCACAGCTTTGATGGCCTGTCTAGTAAAGGGCCCTGCATATTAAGAGGATACCTAGATTCAGTGGTGACTCAGAGGATGAATACATTCAGGAAACTTATGTTTAGGATCATTCAAGTCGGTGTTTGGATTCTGTGACAGCTGGCCCAGGGCTACAGGTAATGAGTCAATGGTCTGGAGGTGTGCCTCCATCATTCCATCTCATTTCCATGAAGAAATCATCTGGATCGTGGGCTGCAGTTGCTCGGCAACCCATAATCTGGTAGTGGGACCAGAAATATCGATTACAAGAGCAAGGAGATCCTCCAGGTGACCAGTTACAGAGTCCCCTCCTGCAGAATTCTATCCGAGTCATGATATCGAGAGGAACTATGACATATGTATTAATTATACCATCCGAGTCACAACAGCCAGGGATTCTGAGTCCTGCCTCCCAAATTCCAAGGCAAACTGATCACCGCAAAGGCTCCAATCGATGAATTCACTGGCATAAAGTTCCATGTTGTCGGCATTCGCAGATTGGTCATGATTTGCCATCTTGATCAAAAGATACAATGCTTCTGCACATGCAGAGGGAACATGTGATGATCATGCCCAAGTCACGAGAAAACCACAGCACAGGATTGAAGACTCAGACTCTAGCAAATCACTGTAATGGTAGGCTACCATCATGGTGATTTGCTATTCAATAATCATGAGTAATTTCATTTCTTTAATCATATATCACCTTGTTTAGACTTCCTTTCTGGCAATGGTTCTTTGAAAGTCTCTGAGTTGTTTGAAGAACCTGAGCTAGTCCCCGGTCATGAATTGAGGGGTCAAGTGCAAGCAGCGGCCTCCACCCATCAGGCCAGTGGGGACCAAACAGCAGATATCTACATGCTTCTTGGATTTGGCAGACAACGTCAGGCTGTCGTTTCACACACAGCAGAGGCCATAAAAGAACGGTGGTCAGTGACTCATTGAGCAAATCTGTTCACCGGCCCACAATTTCCTTTCCTTCTCAAGCGCAAGGCAACCCAATCCAAGTCCAGGCCTCAGCTTGGTAATTGGGAGCATAGTGAACGTCTGATGCTCAGGGCATCTCCGAGTCATGCGCAAGTAATTAGTGTTTTAAGGTCCGGTCCAGTCTGGTTTTTTTGCCTTTTTTGGATGTAACTGCGACTGTAACCAGTTACAAAATGTCATATAAATTTTTAAGTCATTATATTAGGTTCAGCCAATAGATCACTTTTGATAACTCATTATCTAATTACTGTATTGTTATTTGGTATACTTGATATATGTAGTAGAGAC
>QFEU01009773.1:0-11351 GCA_003316345.1 Tricholoma terreum
GTTTAATTACCCTAAAATGTATACTACTACCATTAGTCAGGTCAGGGGGTGACTAAAGTGACTACCGTGGCTGCTGCCGTCGCCTCCCATGACCTCTCGGCAACTGCACCTGCTGCTGCAAGCCACTGCTCGCAGGGTGGGGCAGGAGCTAACGACGATGCGCCAGAACAACCCAGCACCCCACTCTGCCGCTGTGAGCAACTGCTCGCAGGGTGGATGAGGAGTGCTAATGGCCCACGGCACCGACAAGGGGCCAACACAACAGGGATGATAGGGATAGCACCCAGGATGTGGACGCAGCAGGACAATGCAAAAATGGGGATGTAACAGAGACAACAGGGTAACAGGATGATGGGTTACCAGGATGACAGGGATGTGACGGGAACAACGGGGACAACACTTAGGAGGTAGATGACTAGGCAGGATGAGAGGGGACCAGGGGCACTGTGCACCTAGCACAGTAGTGATTTCAACCATTTAAGTGCTGAAACCTGAATTTCCCAACATAAATGGCTGAATTCGTGATAGATGAATTTGGGATGAATTTTCATCCCACATATTTAAGCCATCCAAGGGATGGAGTTCATATGTATTATCTTCCAAAATTTTCTTAATCTAATGGGATGAAATTTCATTTTATACAGGTATGAAATACAGGGGATGATTTTAATCCAAGATGAGGGTATGGATTTTCAACCATCTAACATATGAATTTTTTTTATCAAGTTTATCAACAATTTATGGGATAATATTTCCTGCCTTAAAGGTGTGGGTTAAGGGGTGTATTTTTCAGCCTAAGATAGAATAGAAATTTCATACCATTATGAGGCGCTTTTAGTAGATTAATTTCTACTACTAAAGATTGAATTGACTGTTTATATTTCATGCCCTAATGCTTTTCTAGTGATAATATTTCATATCACAACAGGCTGAATTTCATCATGATCTTATTGCTCTGTATAGGTTTTGCAAGTAAGTCATTTCAGCCTACCCTCAACACATCACGTGATGAGTGTTGAACATCACTCACATCAACATCAACCACAGCAGCTCATCACCACCACTACCACCACTGTCGACCCCGCTGCCGCCGCCTACGCTCCCCTACACCTCTACCACCATGCCCATTCCATCAACACATGCCACCACCACGCCTGCACCCATCCCCACGCAGCCGCCAAGTGGCTGCAAATGGCCTATTTTGGACGCAACGTGGGCCCAAACGACGTAACCATCTTTTGGGCCCTAGGTAAGTTTTTGTTTATTTTCTGTTTCTCTTAATTAACTAATTGTATTTCTTTAACATTTAGGTGATAAACTACTACTGATGATGCACCACCTGCCCCAGCCCCATGAGCAGCTGCTCATGGGGTGGATCATGGGTGGAATGACGAGAGGGAAGGGAGGGTGGGAGGCATGAATGAATGCCATGCCACAATCGATAGCCCAGCACCCGCCCCAGCCCTGCGAGCCACTGCTCGCGGGGTGGATCGCAGGTGCTCACGGCCACATCACCACACCATGGCACGACAACGGGGAGGGGATGGAGGCACAAACGAATGACAGCCCAGCACCCGCCCCCAGCCCTGCGAGCCACTGCTCGCAGGGTGGATCGTGGGTGCTAATGGCCACGTCACCACGGCACAGCACGACGAGGGGAGGGGAGGGGAGGGGAGGAGAGGAGAGGGTGGGGATGCACACCACGATCAAACAGCAGCCCCGGCCCCTGCACCACGCCCATGAGCCTCTGCTTGTGGGGTGAATCACAGGTGCTACAGGGCAGGGCAGGGCAGGCTGAACGACCACCACAAGGGGGAGGACAGGGAGGGATGATGACAAGGGGGGACAGCCACCACAACAACCACACCACCACCACCACCACCACCACCACCACCACCACGACAACCACCACCACCACCACCACAGCACCCCCACCTGCTGCCACGAGCAACTGCTCACGGTGATGATACTCAGCCAGGAAAACAAAACAAAACACCTAAATGCAATTGTTTAGTACTACACAGGCTAGAGGAAGGTTGCGAGGGGTTAGAACGTCTATCACAGATGCCTGTAATGGTACTCGATGGCCGCGTGAAGAGTGCGAAGATGTTTACGATAGTCCGACAGTGGTTGTGTGAGCCTGATATGTGCTCGCGATGGTCAAACGTTGGACGTGCGGAATATCGGGGATCGGTAATGATATAACAGACGCCGCGATAAACGGCGATGACGATGAAGGTGCTGCGGAGATGGATACAACAATGTACAATAAGATAATGAGTTACAAATATGCACGACAAAGTTCACGATCGTTTCGCAGAACTTCGGACTAGTCGAGAGATGATCTTTGAGTTGGACTCTTAGATCTAGAGACGATGGGAGTCAAGATGAGTTTCTTGTTGCTACTAAGTAAATACTACAGACTTTTATATGTTTTTAGAACAAAAAGTACCTAATGGGAATAAGGTCAGAAGACCATAAGATGTGGATCAAAATGTATCAGAACAATAAAGGACTGCAACCAGGGATGAGACATAAGAAATACAAACTAAAGCGAAGCAGGGATGTCTTTTTGTTGTAATTTCGGAACATCAAATAGAGCGCATCATGACTTCCCAAGATGCCGTTGTCCCTGCATGAATACGTCATAAATGGCGGCCGCGACTGTGTTAGGGTGCCTCGCAAGAGGTGGGGAACCATCGAAAGGGCAATCCAAAGGGGTAGGAACATCCGCGAATGCGTTCAAAGTCGTACAATAGATCGCGATATAGGTTGAGGCAGTCCGATGTTGGTCAGGGAATGATCGGGGATGCGAAAGCGTGTGTGGATGATGTTCGGGCAATGCATTAGGTCAAGGGAGGTGCTGTCGAATGTCTGATGTGTACTGATCTGGAGCTTAGGCTAGCAGGTGACCATATCAGTGGGGTGGAAAGGGGTGCAGCGAGACAGGAACAAGGGCCACCATGGCCACCACAGCACCCCCTACCCACCCCTGCGAGCAACTGCTCGCAGGGTGGGGACGGGGACTTGGACAGGGACCTGGGCGTGGGCATGGGCATGGATGGGGGCATGGACAGGGACAGGGACAGGGACAGGGACAGGGACAGGGACAGGGACACGTGGACACGAATGCCACACCACGAACGACAGCCCAGCACCTGCCCCCAGCCCTGCGAGCCACTGCTCGTGGGGTGGATTGCGGGTGCTAACGGCCATGTCACCACATCATTACAAACAGCGAACAACGGTGGGGACGACGCGTCACCTGCCCCCAGCCTCATGGGCCACTGCTCGTGGGGTGGGGCGCAGGTGAGACGATGATGGTCATGGGTGCCACAGCCCACTGCAGCAGCAACAGGCCAATGAGGGTGTGATGAAGGGGGTATTGTTTTTGCTACTTTCAAATATATTTTGTATCTTAGTGGTTTGAAAAACCTCAATAACATAGTGAAAAGTATTCTATAAATGGATGAAAATCTATCTACTTCAAAGTGGGGGAAATTCATCCTATGGGAAAATTTTGGTATGGTATGAACTGCAGACAAAATAGTGAGAAATTCATCCCATCGGCTCATCCCTTACAAGTAGGGAAAAAACCACCTTTTCACTCCTCCTAGTGGCAGATTTTCATTATTTCATTTTGATGTTTATCAATACATGAAAACCACACCACAAATATATATATTTTACACCATTTAAGTGGCTGAAATGTGGGATAGTATTCCTACCATGTGGGTCTCACAGTGGGGGATGTTTATTTTTTTTGTTTTGCTTGTTTTGAGCAGATTTTGTATTTTAGTGCATGAATACAGTAATTTTCTAATGAAAACTCCCCACTAATGATATGAAAACCCACTACTGGTATGATGCAACTACCCTGCAAAGTGGATAGATAACCATCTCATAGTATATTGAAAATCCACCTGTAGTGGATGAATTATCTATGACATTGGTAAAAATAGCAGGGTATGAAATGTGCCCAATTTGACATGAATTTCACCACCTTCATTCATACCTTTAAAAAGTGAAAATGATACCACAGCTTCATACAATTACCAGGTGATAAGTATACCACTCTGGGATGAAATTTATTCTTTCTTTGGATTGCATTTATTTTCCCCAGGTATTATATTCAGTACTTGTAGACACTAATAATGGTATGGATTTACATATATAAGAGGGGGGAATTATGGTATGAATTTCTGCCACAGGGGGGTCCACAGTGTGTACTGTCCCAGTAAAGTGGCTCTAGTGTACGTACAGTGTAAGTAAACATGTGGCTCAGTGTAAAGCCCTCTTCTGATGGATGTTGCAAGAATGATATTGCTTGACAACAGCTAGCAACATGTTGTAAACTTGTCAGCAGAATTAGAAGGGGATTGTAAGGACTTGACATAACACCCTCAGACTTTATAGACCCTGACCAGACTACAGATCAAAGGAAAAGGAATGCCTAGCAATGTTGGTATCTATTGGTGGATGTGAAGCCTGGACATTATGGGATTCAGGAAGCATGAGAGGGCTTTACACTGAGCCACATGTTTACTTACACTGTACGTACACTAGAGCCACTTTACTGGGACTGTACAGAGACTGTACAGAGAGTCTATGTAGAGTCTATGTACACTGTAGGGGGACCTTTCAACAGCCCAAGTGTATGTACACTTTATGTAGAGTCCCAGTAAACTCTACATAAATAAAGAAGTTAGATAGACTCCCACTAGAGTGTATGTAGACTTAAAAAACAAGTGCCAGTAGCAATGACACCTTAGGGCCACGTGGTGGAGCATGTCCATCAAACAAGTACTGAACTCAGCGCATGTGGCTGTGTGCATCACACACATGACCGCCACATCACACCATCACCACCACCACCACCACCATACCACTGCCGCCCTCCACAACAACGGACCACGACCACAACAACATGGCAACGGCAGCCACCACAGCCACCACCACCACCACAACAACAGCAACAGCAACAACGGTGGCACAGAATGCCCACCACCTCACCCATGATGCAACCACCACCACCGCCATGTCAATGAACGAACGATGGCCAGCCCCATAGCACCTACCACCACCACTGCAAGCAACTGCTTGCAGGGTGGGTTAGTAGATGCTGACAAAGACAGACGAACGACCACAAATGAACAGGAACAGTCAAGGACAAACAAATGAATGGGAATGGTCAAGGGCGAACGAACGACCATGAACAAACAGCAATGAACGAACGGCCCCCACTCAACAGCAGTGGTGAGCACCACCCGACCCTTCCACCCGTGTCACATCACTGACCCCCCCCCTAACCGCTCTGACCTAGGACCTACTGCCACCAGTGAAGAACAGCCACAGCACACCCCAATGACAATGGACAACCCAGCACCTGCCCCCACATCTGCGAGCAACTGCTCACAGGTTGGATTGTGGGTGTTAGCAGCCAACAACGACATTGGCGAGCACCAGGCCAGGAACAAGCCGCTGCCAGTGGAAAAGGGGGCCAGTGGGACAGCAAGGGGAACGATGACGGCAATGATGACAGGGATGGGGATGGGGACAGCACCAGACACCACTGCTACAAGCAACTGCTTGTAGGTGGGAAAGCTGGTGCATACTGGCCAATAGGGAGGGTGCCAATGCCAAAACAACTACAGCACCCTGATCCCCAGCACCTGGCAAAAACAAGCACCAGGGCCCCACAATGAGGAGGAACAGCCCCAGCACCCCACAACAAAAATGAACAACCCAGCACCCCCCCACGCCTACGAGCTACCGCTCATAGGGTGGACCACGGGTGCAACCTGTCTAGGGATGAGGGGAGGGGAGACGACAATGACCAAGGGAGATGGGGGTGACACCACCAACACCACTGTGAGCCCCTGCTCACACAGTGGACAGGTGGTGAGTGACGACGGCCCAGCAGCCACCCCCCACCACTGCGAGCATTCGCTCACAGGGTGGAGCAGGTGCTAATGGCCACATCACCACCCACAGGATGGATGCAATGAGGAGACACAACGATGGGGGGGGAGAACACTAGCATGACACACCCCTCGGATTTGCTTGATAGAATCTACTATGTACACTAATAGACTCTACATAAACTCTACATAGACTCTACATAGACTCCATTGCCTTGTTGTTCTAAGTTCATCCTTTGTAGGCTGTTATGTACACTTTACAAGGGGTCTACGTGCACATAGACTCAATTACCTGAATAACATCTGCTATATACACTAATAGACTCTACATAGACTCTACATACTCTATCACCTTTATCTAGCCTGCTTGCTATATACACTTGAAAATGAGTCTACATAGAGTCTACATAGAGTATATGTAGACTCTATGTAGACTCACTTTTATTAATTCAAGCTGCTATGTACACTTTACAAGGACTCTACATACACTCTAGAGAGAGTCTACGTAGATTATGTGGACTTTGGGTAGAGTTTACTGGGACTCTACATGGAGTCTATGTAGAGTATGTACACTGTAGTGGGACTCTACATAAACTTGTGGGGGAGTGTCAAATACAGAAGCATGACAACAGGACTTACTCCCGCCTTTACTCAGGTCACCAACATCTGAGTCTTCCCACTAATGAACCCTCACATATTACAGTTGGGGACTGTAGAAAGCCAAGTGACTATAAACTATGGGGTGGATGTTAGAATTGAAGCCCTGGGCATAAATGATAGTACTTATGTAGACATTTCAAACTTTGATCATTATGATATGATAATTGGAACACCATTCATGCACAAGAATAAGATCATACTGGATTTTGAAACCAAACAAGTCATTGTCAACAGCAAGCCAACACCTGCTGCAAGGATACTATTGGATGACAATAATGGACGATTGCATTGATACTGAAGCGTCAACAAGCATAAGAACTGACTACATGGCAGCAAACCAACCATAGAAGAAATACCAGACAGAGACAATCAGACGAATGGATGTACACTACCTGGAGAAGTCACTGCACTCCTCATGAACAATGAAGAGTTTAAAACCCTTCAACAGGGGGGAAAACAGGTACCAAAACCATTAAAAACCAAAATAAATTATAAGAAGCCTAACATTATGGAGTGCCAACCCATGTCTTCTAAAGTAAAAATAGAAGATATGATCATGGATGAAGAGGAAAAAATCCTTGAGGAACAAGACAATGCAACAATAAACTGAAACAACCAATCATTCTGGGATGGACCAGTACCATCCCCACAATATGACTGGTTACAGGATCTCAGAATGCCTAATGAATGAAATGCTATGATAACATCCATGAGAACATATGAAGAAAGCCATATGCTACCTAAGGGAGAACACTACTGAGAGGCACACAAGGGTGAGATATCTGAACCTTCAGAATTCATGGACCAATCACCCAGCCCAATGGACGACATTAGGAAGCAATTGTCCACATGATTGAGACTGCAGAAGACTGAGTTGGAACAGGATTTCAAACTCCTCTGCTCTAGGTTCCACAAACATAAGAGACCATCAGACCCATATCAAAAACAACATGAAGAACATCATAGAAGATAAGGCAAGTCCAGAGAATCAGGACTCACCAGGGAAGACTATCCACAACTATGGCAACAATGGTATGATGAGTTCTCAGACATCCTAGAAGGAACTCAGAACCAACTACCACCTTGGAGAGAGGTGAATCACAAGATTCACCTTATCAATGATAACAAGCAATATCACTACCACTTACCAAAAGTACCGAACTCCCTATGCGAACAGTTCCACAAGAAGATCACCTGATACGTGAACACAGGGTGGTGGGAACCACAATCCATGAACCAAGCAGCCCCAATGATCTGCTTGAGTAAGAAGGATGGGAACCTACGAACTGTGGTGGATGCACAACAACAAAATGACAACACAATCAAGGACATTACACCATTGCCAGACCAGGATATCATTCGTGATGATGTGGCCCAAGCTAGAATCTGCTCAAAAGTCAACTTATCCAACATGTATGAACAGGTTTGAGTATGAGAAGAAGACATATGGAAGACCACATTCGCTACAATTGCAGGAACCTATATCAGCAATATCATGCAACAAGGGGATTGTAATGCACCAGCAACCTTCCAACAACTCATGACATCCATCTTTAGAGATGTCATTGGTAAATTTATGCATGTATACCTGGATGACATCTTCATTTATTCAGACACTCCTGAGGAACACGAAGCCCACCTTCACATTGTCTTCAAATGCCTGAGAGGCAACCAACTGTATCTCAAATGGTCAAAATGCAAGTTGTATGCAGAACAAATTGACTGCCTTGGCCATATTATTGACAAGAATGGCATACATGTGGATACCAACAAGCTCTCCTGTATCAGGGAATGGTGAACACCATGAATCTACAATGACATCCAACAATTCATAGGCTTAGTAAACTACTTAGCCAACTTCCTCCCAGACATTACATACTATATGGGACCCTTACTGGCTATAACACAAAATGGAACCCCCTCCCACTGGTGACCAATTTACCAATGCTGCTTCAACATGATCAAGTGAATCTGCTGTAAGACACCAGTTATTGCACCTATAGACCCCAAGCACCAGGACGAACCAATATGGGTGATATGCAATGCCTCAAAATCAGGCATAGGAGCAATGTACAGTCAGACCTACTTGGCAAGAATGTTGCCCTGTGGGATTCATGTCGAAGAAGTTCACCACTGCCCAACACAACTACGCCATGCATGAGTTGGAAACTCTCACTATCCTTGAAGCGCTACTAAAATGGGAAGACAAGCTAATTGGATATCAGATACATGTCATCGTGGACCACAAGGTGCTCGAGTTCTTCCAGACTCAGTCAAACCTCACAAGCCAACAATAGAGATGGACAGACTACCTTTCTTGGTTCAACTTTGGCATCACATACATTAAAGGCAAACTAAACAAGGTGGCTGGCTGGCTATCATGGTGCTTCGAAAGTGATACTATGGCTGATGTTCATCATGTCAAAAGTGATCAAGTTATGAACTATTTGCAGCACAGAGATCCACTGAAGCAAATGATTACAAGAACAACAGGAGGATCACTGATGATACTCAACCTGGAAACCCAAACAAAACCCCTAGATGAGTTCGTTCAGTATAGCACAAGCCAGAGGAAGGATGTGAGGTGGTCAAATGGCTATCACCAACACAGTGGTAAATTGGGGAATGGTGCAAATGATGTATGAAGGTGATACAAATGGTCTGATGTTGCTAAATGAGAGTCCGAAGTTATTTCGGACACACTACAAAGGTCTGAAGAAGTTTGAAGAATTTTGAAGACTTTCACATACTGTAGGGAATTAGGTAATGGTGCAAATAATGTATGAAGGTGATACAAATGGTCCGACGTTGCTAAATGAGAGTCCGAAGTTATTTCAGACATGCTATGACGGTCCGAAGAAGTTCGAAGAATTTTGCAAACTGTAGGAGATGTTTAGTGACAAAGATAGGGATGAGGATATACTAAAATAATGGCAATGATGAGATGCTAGAGACGAGGGCAATGAGGGATGCAATAATTGAGAGACATGATGAAATATGAGGAAGTCAGTGACACTTTCACAAAACTTTGGACTAGAACAAGTGCTAAGTTTAGAGCTGTGCTCCTTAAACTCAAGCAGAATGGGTGAGGGTTACTACTGTGCAATTCTATTGTTCTAAAGTGACTAGTACAGGCATATATACATCCTACAAGAATATACTAAAAGGGGGAATGAAGGTCATGAGACCAAACATGAGACTATGAAATATATCTACATCAAAATGAAGACAAAGGACAAGGAACCGGAACTAAAGGGAGGATCAGGGGCTGCAACCAAGTCAAAATAGGACTGTCCTATTATTGTAGTGCTGTGGAACTGGCTAAATGTGTTGTTGCCTCCTAAAATATGAATATCTTCACACGAATATGTCCAAAACGGCTGACAAAAGGTTCTAGAACACATCGCAGGTTGGTATGATTGATGACGAGAGGACTCCGATCACAAGGGTGGGGGTCCGAAGTAGTCCTAAGAAGCTTGAGGTCCATGAAGTCCCATTTGAAGCTGCGAACAATCTGCAAAAAATGCGAAATAACTTCAGAGGTCCAAAATGATGTTTGGAGGTCCCAAAATGATGTTTAGACTGTATATTGGGGTTCGGAATAGCTTGTCAAAGTGCAAACCAATGATCTGAAGTGCATATTCCATGGTTATACTGTGAGGTGGCCCTATCATCACAACTTGTGCTAGTGGGCCACTGCTTCACATGGCATGTCCGAGTTCTCTCATCTAGCAATGGATATACACAGCTGCAATTGCATTTACATATGGACAAGTCCCGGGTTGTTCCAGAGTCAATGTTCTCTGCACTCCTGTCTGCATACCATCATGATACCACATCCGGCCAGTCTCATCGGCAGTAAAATGGTTTGTATCATGATATATTATACCTCGAAGGCAATAAGTTGCCATCTGGGCATGCAGGCCTGTAATTATCAGTGTAGGGCTTAGCACAGGTGGTTGGGTGCTCCATTCGAATGCTAGTAAAGGAGGGAAAGACTGAAAAGTGGTGCTCCTCACTTGGAAGCTGTTGCATTCACTACACCGTGAGGATAGTACTGTATTGAGATCATTCAACTTTTGTTGCAGTGTCCCATCACTTTCACCTAAAATAACAACCATTGCAGTTGAAACAGTAGATTCTCGAGTGGCACTGTGCTCACAGACTGTGCATCTTCTAGTGTTGACTGATACAGTGGTAGAAGTTTTAAGTAAATGTAACAATATATTGGACATACTTGTATATTGGCCAAAGGCAAAGTTGGGAGAGATGCAGGCCAGTTGTCTCCTCATGTATTCCCTGATGTCCTCCAAGGTAAATTGTCGGCTCCGACTTCGAGGCATGCTAACATGTTGGCTAAACCCTGCCAGAAGTAAATCCAGCCCATTGTTTTCCATTGTCTGCCACCGGGCTGTGTTGACTGGTGGGTTTTCTCGCCATATGTTAAAGAGGATGGTAATAACAGCATTATAAGCACAGCTGTTGTTTTGCCATATAGTTCCAAGAGGTTCCCAGGTAGTTAAGGGTGCATGTAGAGGAACCAGTTGGTCCTTCTGTTTTGGTTTACATTTCTTTGGTGCGAGTCCGTTGGACAGTGCAACAGAAATTGGTGGCACACGCTTTGGGGCAGGTCTGTCCTCATGTTCTAGCACTTTTCTTTTGAGACTATTGTTAGCTTTCTGTTCAGCAGCTTTAATTATGGACCACTGTAGGATGGGTGGTAGGTGTTGCTTATGACCTCACACGAAAGAATACGAATGGTTGTATATT
>QFEU01009795.1:0-11817 GCA_003316345.1 Tricholoma terreum
CATGTAAGTGATATATTCAAAACAGCTCTTCTGGAGATTAACAAAAGAAAACAGGAAAGGTCAGGCGGGACAATCACTAGATATGACATTGTAGGAATACATTGTGCAATGTTTATATGTTACTTTTGCCAGATTGCTAGCTTTGGTTTTCTTGTTTTACAATTATGGACATTTAGTGTTACTTGTATTGAGTTGACAGTTCTTCTAGAAAATTAAGTAAAATGAAATATATTCTGAAAGTATTTATGCAACTAGATCATCTCAAAAGCCAAATGGTACTCCACTGAAGCTAAGTTATCCAGGTAATGGTCATTGTTTTATTTAAGTCACTACAATCAGCTTGATTTTCATTAATTCTAGCTAATTAAATAGCACCATCACTATTACTTGGATCACTTCATGTTGGCAGGTGACCCCTTGGTTTTTAAGGTGATCTATCCTCGGAAATATTTTCAAAATATTTACTATTTTATTTAATGTTCTAGAAAAACATTAACTCAAGCTTTGATAAAACTTCTGTCAGAAATCAATTTTTTGAGAAAGGCTTTGTTTATTAATGTAGGGCAGGCCTTTGCAGGCCTGCAATCTTTTTTGATTAATTGTAAAAAAATTGGTCCATGGTCCAGACACCACACCAGAGCCAAGTTATCGAGTTTAATGCAAAGTTACGCAAGTCCAATAGGGCGAGGTCCTGGACCCATCGTCGCTACAGCGCTTGCACCGCATGCACGGTGCACGTCCTTTGTCTTCTCTACCCACATGTGATTAGACATTGAACTGCCACACTGCATGCATTACAAGTCCTGCTGGACTCTTTCTCGCACTCATCATGTGCCAAAACCCCTATTCCTAGGAAGGTTCAGAGACATTGCCTGTGTCAGGTCATCTCTGTTACTCTCTCTCCCTCCTTGGTAAGAGCACTTTCTCTCCCTAGTCTGGCTTCTCATAGCTCACTTGCTTTTAGTGATATTTCTCAGTTTACTAGTACTTGCAGCATATTTTTTTGTGCTCTAAAATTTACACATTGTTCCTCACATGTTCAGGCAATGATCATGTGACTTACTTTTCGCAAACAGCAACACTTGATGGAACCACTGGAGAAAATGAAGGAAGGACAAGTCAAACCATCTCTACTGGATCATCTGAAATGTTAGGGCAATACTAACTATTCACTAAAATGGGGACAACATGCCAGCTCTGACAACAAATGATAGTGCCACAACACCTGCCCCCACCGCTGTGAGCCACCGCAGGCGTTTTCATCCAGTCTCCGTCATCTGGTTTGTCTTTCCAACCATCTTCATCATTGGAGCCATCACATGCATGCTTTCCACTCAGTTGTACATCAATAATCTGCCAGTTGTTTCCTGCAATATCCTCTGGTCGAAAAACTGGGTGTCCGACTATCTTGATGAGTTTCTGGAAGCTAGACTGTGATTTCTTCACTCCATCATTCCAATACCATTCTCCCAACATAAATGACAATTGATTTGGATATGGATAGTAAGAATCAGCTCGACGGGTGGAAGAGATATCCAGCAATACATTTGTCAGGCTGTCAGGCATTCAATTCTTGTCAGGATCATGATTAGGGAAGTGAATCACATAATACTGTTGGAAAAGCCCAAAGATATTGCGCATAGATTTGAGGATCTTTCTGCATGGCAATGGATGTGTAGGGATTTCTGGTAATGAAGATAGTACAGTAACTTGAGACCCAGCTTTCTCCATCTGACCAAATGGTGACATGACTTGTGAAGGTGCTGGAGGAAGTGAAGCTGGCAGTTCAGGCACTATATCTCAATAGCGCTTTGGCAGCTGACGATGTTCCCTGCGACCTCTCTGCCCCGCCAGGGATTGATCCAGGTCTTCATAATTCATAGTGGTAGTCTCTGCACTCTAACAACCCTTCATAAGTGACAGAGCCCAATAAATGAGAAGGCTAACCTCTGGATGGATGCCAGGCAAGAGAGCATCAGTTGAAAGTAGTTTGGCAGCCACATTTTGGCGTGAAGAACATTCTGCAGCTTCATTGCAGGACATTTGTTCTGTTTTTTGACACTTTTTTGCCTGCCAGACCTCTTTGACCTTTTCCAGAGCGCATGAAAGCTGTTCCTTCATCTTCTGGTAACTCTACTTGTGGTACCAAGAATACTTGTCCACAGATGCAGGCTTGGGACCAAGCAGGCACGTCCATTGCATAGGCCTCCATACTTGAAGCATACCAGGGAAAATATGGTGGGGGAGTTGTTGTCACTAAATCCTAACTCATGAGTCTGAGTGATTTGACTCATCACTCAGATCTGAGTCATTGTCTAAGTGATGTAATTTAGCATGATGGCTTCACCTATATCTGCAACCGACCAGCATTGGAGCAAGGATGTAATTTGATCGTTGATGGTGGATGGACATCACTACCATTGGGACCTGCCAAGAAAAAACTCCCTCATCCTCAGTGTCACCATCCCACCAGTGGTTATCCTGGTTGTCTGTCCTATCAACACATTATCATCTTGAGCACCTGTGACTGTGTGGTGTTTAGTTGTCTGTGTAGATACCCACTATTACAGCCGTTTGCATATATAATGGCAGTAAACGAAAAGTTGGTGAATTACAAAATAATTGACTTGGGGAAATTTCGCATCATCAATCAGAAAGAGTGCTCGTCGTTTTCGATTTTTAGCCAATGAGAGGCGTTCTTTGTAATCACAGGACATGCACTTTGAATTTTTGGCCAATCATGAGGGGTGCCCTCTTATCGAATTTCTCTAAGTTAATTATTTTGTAATTCATCAAATCCTCGTTTACTGCCATTGTTTATACAAACAGCTGTAAAACAGTATTCAAACAAGTTTAATTATTGTATTATAGTCAGTAGAGATAATAACTGTGAAGTTTGAATAATAGTGCAAAATGAAACAGATGGCTTTCAAGATGGGGAGGGTACTAGCTAAAGTTGTGAAGATTCTGATACAGTAGCCTCAAACATGCGAGGGCCTATGCATTTTGTAGAGAAAATGACTTGTTGCCAAAGGCAAGTGTTAAGGGGGTGCAACAACATCATGTCCTGGAGGAAAATGAATGTCTTGTTGTGGATGAGGCATTTCCCGTCGATCAGGTTACAGTGCTGGTGAATATCTGGAGATGGCAGCCTCAAAGCTGCGAGGGCTTATGTGATTTGCAGGAGAAACGACTCATCGCCAAGGGCAAGCTTAGGGGGATGTGACTACATCACACCTCAGAAGAAAAAGTGAATGCCTCATTGTGTTGACGAGGTTTTTCCAGATGATGAAGAAGATCCAATGCCAGTAAAGATCCCAAGATGGCAGCCTCAAAGTTGCAAGGGCTTATGTGATTTGCAGGAGAAACGACTCGTCACCAAGGGTGAGCGTTAGGGGGATGCAACTACATCACACCCCCGGAAGAAAATGAATGCCTTGTTGTGGACGAGTGGTTTCCCATCAATGATGAAGTTCCAGTACCAGAAAAGATCCTGAGAGGGCAGCCTCGAAGTTGTGAGGGCTTACACGATTTGCAGGAGAAACAACTCGTCGCTGAGAGCGTTAGGGGGATGCAACTACATCATGCCCCAGAAGGATGAATGCCTCATGGTGACGAGGGCTTGTATTGACAACAATTTGGTGTATGAACTGGGGGTAGGAAAGAGGTGATCCATTGAGAGAAGACAAAGCGGACATTATGGAAAAAACTGTAAAAATCATCTGTGATATGGTCAAGGTAGTGACCAATATCCACATCGCAGATGGAATACAGTCGAGGCGGTGGCCAATATCCACATTATGAAAGAATCTTGTAATGTAAAAATAGAAGTTGACCAACTCACCTATATCCTCTTAATGATGAGACAAGCAGTGGACCTTGAGGTAGTTAGTGGAGGCAGCTAGTACTTGGCTAGTGTGCCTCTGATTTAGAAGTCCAAGCTATTAGATGCGGCCTCGTTGGCCAAGTCAAGGTAACTAGTGAGAAGTCACAAATATCAACATATCATGTGACCACCATGTGCTGACTAACTAAGTATCACCATGACTAGCCTGAGCATTTGAACACCTCTGCTGTGAGACTGTGAGAAAGGTAGTAAAAATTGAGGTCCATGTTTGACAGACCCCATACTTTGATTGGGCGATGGAGCTAAGGTCTATATACAAGTAATAGTACAGAGAGTAGCAATAGAAATAGATATTAGGGTGAGGAGAGAGGATTGGGAAAAAAGCTTTGACAAGTGTGGTTGGCTTTCTGGGATTCAACTGGATGACAGTCACTACACAAGATAATCAGACAGTTGAATCCTATGAAAAATGGTAAGCTTGTGAATAGAATTACTCAGATGAGGAGGATCTCACAATGAAAAGTAGTTGCTATACTTTCTTTAAACAATAAAAATAAGTGGCAAAGCCACAAGCAAACTACTCTGAAAAGTGGGAAGGCAGTCTGGGCAAAGCCTGGCATGTCTGCTTGGCAACAATATGGGGGTGAAGGAAAGCAGTGCAGTCAAGTGAGACATTCTCACAATGCTTTCATCCTCTGACAAGGCCTCCGCTAGACCCTAGCACCAAATTGAGGAGTGGCATGAGAATGGCTAAATAACACAATGTTAGCAGTGCCAGCGACACGTGTTCCTCATTGGCCTTAGGAAAAGCTCTTTCCCTTGGAAGCCGCCTTTACTATGAATAATACATACCACAATACTATAGTACTTCATTTTCAAATGTCTTAAGTTACATAAATCATTTATGAATTGAGACTTAAGGACAATATCTTGAGCAAATGCTCCCTTGAGTGATCCAGTTATGTTTTCCACTTCATCTCCTTCATGTTCTTTATCCCACTCAAATTTGTCACCTTATCTTTCACCTCACTATCTTCATGTCATTTCCACATATAAATGTCTCAGCCTTTTGCCATGCATATTGTGCATCACCAATAATGAACATGGCACACTGCATAATAGTATGCTGGATTTTTTAGCAATGGCTGCTTTTTGCTGGATTTTAGCTGCTGGTGTTGAGGGCATCATCATAGATACTCCTGCTGATGAGCATAATGAGGACTTTAGCAGTGGTCAAGGACATCTGAGTGCCAAAGGAGTTGGTCTCTGCTTAGCTACTCTTAAGGAGATGAGATGAGCCTTCTAAAAGAAACCATTCGAATAGTTTAGGAAGATTGGCCAACATAGCCAACACACCCTCAGTCATCTTGAAATACACCATAATTATCAAATATAGCATCTGACTGGTGCTCCTGTCATGTTTGCAGCAAGTGTCCAGTCAGCATGAATTCAGAACAATCCCAAAAGTTAAGCCTAGTGACAAGTTGACTATGCAATCAAGAACTTTGGAAAACTATTCTATGGAGAGAAGTAAAGATGGGCAGTCTCAGTGAGGTGGGCTCAAAGGTCAGAATGATTATAAGATATGAAGATGAAGAGGGATGATCATACTAGCCATGGGTGCAGCAGGAGCACTATGAACCTGGTGTGATATGAATATCAGCCATTTAAATGCTAAAATGTGAATTTCCTCACATAAATGGCTGAATTAAGGGTGGATGAATTTGGGATGAATTTTCATCCCATATATTTCAGCCATCCAAGGGATGGAGTTCATATGCATTACCTTACAAAATTTTCTTAATCTAATGGGATGGAATTTCATTTTATACAGGTATGAGATACAGGGGATGATTTTAATCCAAGATGAGGGTATGGATTTTCAACCATCTAACATATGAATTTTCATCAAGTGTATCAACAATTTATGGGATAATATTTCCTGCCTTAAAGGTGTGGATTAAAGGGTGTATTTTTCAGCCTAAGATAGAATAGAAATTTCATACCATTATGAGGTGCTTTTAGTAGATAAATTTCTACT
Source organism: Tricholoma terreum (assembly GCA_003316345.1). Taxonomy (NCBI): domain Eukaryota; kingdom Fungi; phylum Basidiomycota; class Agaricomycetes; order Agaricales; family Tricholomataceae; genus Tricholoma; species Tricholoma terreum. The sequence goes on from QFEU01009795.1 coordinate 5,889, forward strand.
ACTAAAGATTGAATTGACTGTTTATATTTCATGCCCTAATGCTCTTCTAGTGATAATATTTCATACCACAACAGGCTGAATTTCATCATGATCTTGTTGCTCTGTACAGGTTTTGCAAATAAGTCATTTCAGCCTACCCTCAACACATCACATGATGAGCATTGAACATCACTCACATCAACATCAACCACAGCAGCTCATCACCACCACTACCACCACTGTCAACCCCGCTGCTGCCACCTATGCTCCCCTACACGTCTACCACCATGCCCACTCCGGATCTGTCAACACATGCCACCACCACCACACCCATGCCCATCCCCATGCAGCTGCCAAGTGGCTGCAAACAGCCTATTTTGGACGCAATGTGGGCCCAAACGACGTAACCGTCGTTTGGGCCCTAGATAAGTTTTTGTTTATATCCTGTTTTACTTAATTAACTAATTGTATTTCTTCAACTTTTAGGTGATAAGCTACTACCGACGATGCACCACCCGCCCCCAGCCCCATGAGCAGCTGCTTGTGGGGTGGATCGCGGGTGCAATGACGAGAGGGAGGAGAGGGTGGCAGGGATGAACAAACGCTACGCCACGAACGACAACCCAGCACCCGCCCCCAGCCCTGCGAGCCACTGCTCGCGGGGTGGATCATGGGTGCTAACGGCCACGTCAGCACACCACGGTGTGACAACGGGGAGGGGAGGGGATGGAGGCACGACTGAATGACAGCCCAGCACCCGCCCCCAGCCCTGCGAGCCACTGCTCACGGGGTGGATCGCGGGTGCTAACAGCCACGTCAGCACACCACGGCACGACTATGGGGAGGGGAGGGGATGGAGGCACGACCGATCGACAGCCCAGCACCCACCCCCAGCCCTGCGAGCCATTGCTCGCGGGGTGGATTGCGGGTGCTAACCGCCACATCAGCACACCACGGTGCGACGACGGGGAGGGGAGGGGATGGAGGTACGACTGAACGACAGCCCAGCACCCGCCCCCAGCCCTGCGAGCCACTGCTTGCGGGGTGGATCGCGGGTGCTAGCAGCCGACAGCGAGGGACGACGGAACGGGGACAATGACAAACGGGGGACGGGGGACACGGACACCGAACGTGGACAAACAGGGACAGGACGTCAAACAACGGGGACGACGGGACAGCATCCCCACTGCTGCTGTGAGCACCTGCTCGCACGGAATGGGAGGAGCTGGTGATGGGGACTGAGGACGCAGAGATGGCACCAACACGCCAGGACGACCCAGCACCCCTCTCCGCCGCTGCGAGCAACTGCTCGCAGGGTGGATGAGGGGTGCGAAGATGACGACGACGATGGGGACAGGGACGGGGACAGGGATGGGGATGGGACAGGGATAGGGATGGGGATGGGGACAACGACAACGGAGACATGATGGGCTGACAGGGACATGATGGGCTGACAGGGACATGATGGGCTGACAGGGACATGATGGGCCGACAGGGGTCTGGGTGATTTTTTTGCTTCTTTCGAGTAGATTTTGATTTTAGTGGCTTGAAATTTACTCTAATACATGATGATACTATTCTATCAATGGTCTGAAAATCCCTTTGTAAAAAGGAGAAATTCATCCAGCCAAAATCCCTAATGGGATGAAAAAAACATCATTGGCAGGTTCTTTCATTCCTCTTAAACCCCTGGAAAGTTGATGAAATTCAACCCAGGTAGAGGAGTGTTATTTATGCCCATATAAAGATGAAAACCATCCCAAGGGATGAATTTGGCATGGGATGAACTCAGTTTAAAATCTGGGAGGAATTCATCCTGTTGACTCATCCCTTACATGTAGAAAAAAAACTCCTTTTTCACTCCTCTTAGGGTTAGATTTTCATTCCAACTCCTGATGAAATTTATTCCATTCTGGGGTTTGTCAATGCATGAAAACTATACTATAAATATATCATTTTACACTATTTAAAGGTATGAAATGGGGGATGGATTTCATATGGTGTTGGTCTCATAGTGGAGTCAGAGTGTGCTTCACCATGCATACCACAGCATGGCATCGGGCTGCAGTAAATCATTGTGAATTGTTTTTTTTTTCTGCAATATTCATGGTTCGGAACACATCATGCAGCACTTCCAGAACTGGAATATGAGCAGGTGATACAAAATCCACAGCAATCTTCAAGCTATTTGCACAGTTTGATACCTGGATAGAAACTAATGAGATTCAGCACTTGCACACACTTTGGAGCTTACTTGATGAGGACATCCTGGCGGGATAATAATAGCTTCACCTGGTAGTTGTGTGGTGTACCAGCCAGAGACTCCACTATCAAGAAAGGCAATTTTGTTGACTTCATGGTATATGTAATGAGTTTCTGAAATAATGGGCTGTGATAGTCAGCAGTTCTCCTTGGAGGTGAAAGGCTCCAGGGCTCTGGAAAGCGAGAAGATGCTAGCAGAAGGCCAGATGTCCCAGTGAGCACCTAGAACCTGGCCATGACCTGCTGGCACACTGTAGAACATGATGTTCACAGCACCAGCCTTGTCCATATGAACAAAGGTTGTCCACTGGTGACCCATATCTGCCCATGCAATAATAAGACTCAAAATTCAATCAAGAAAACCTAGGGTTAACCTCTGCAATATAAAGTTTTGGACCTAGATAATAGAAGAGTATTCCTTGGTGACATGAAACACAGACAGAAAGCATCATACCAAGGTCAGGTAGCAAACTTCCTTTTGGAAAGTAAGAAAACATATTGAGTGGTCCTCGAGGCACTGTATACACCCCAAACATTTGTTCAATACACCTCAAGAAAACCCAATGAAGCTTAGGATGAATTTTGTGGAGATCATAGTTAGGAGGGTAATCCTGATCAAAATTAAGACCTACATACAAAAAAAATATAGGAAAAACACAACCTGATCTGCATGGGCCTATGCAGTTGTGCCTTGTCCCACAAACAGAAGTATTCTCCAAGAGTAGATTTTGTGTTTTGCCACTCTTGGCCATTAAAGGAGGAAATGGTGCACTGGTACTGACCACCTTGTTCCAAGTCCAAGAGTTCATTCGGTGTCATAGGGTCTACGACTTCAGTCAGCACAAATGGCTCACTGTTATTTCATTTACGGGAGAACATATCTTCAGTGAAATCCTCCAGCCAGTACTTGGGCATTTCCTGCATATCTGCACCTTCTATATGACCTACAGATTTGGAGACTGGGAACTGTATGTCTGAATGATTCTCAAGAGGTGGCGGTGATGATCATGCTTGTTTCAAAGAGCTGATCTCATCTTGCAGCTCCTCAACAGAAAAAAAAGTAACTGGAGAAAGTGATGTCTTGCCATGAACAGAGCTAATACATGGCGTTGGACTGTCCACAAGTATCAGCAGTTTTGCGTGGCACGATCCACAAAGCTCAAAACCGCATGATAGACAACACCAGGATTCAACACAAAGGCTAAAAGAGCAACACTCTGCATATTTGGATGAAAAAAAGAGGGGGGGGGGGGAAGAAAAGCTAACAGCACCGCAAAGGTATTTGATATTTTTGAGAAGGCTCAAATATTGGCAGATTTCACATGGACCAGTTCGGCCTTGAATTTCAGCAATAGTGCTTTCGCTGTTGTATGCTATGCAAGAATGAATGAGAGCTCAAAGCCAGAAGAACTGACAATACCTGTATTATCTGTTTGTGAGTGGCCATTCAAGAGGGTAACCAACTATTATACTCGAACACTCCATTCTCTTCCCTTTCAACACTTTTTCTGTGAAAAAAAACCTGACATGTTCCACATTCTTCTACCTTGATCCAGCAGAAATTTATAAATCTACAGTTGTTCTGGATAGTCTGAGTATCACTGGATTTCTTGACCTCAGTGCATGCTGCACAAATTGAATTAGCGAGCAATTTGTAGTACTAGCAACCATGATTCTGGATTTCCCAACCCTCTTCTTCAAAATTGCTAGGCATGCTTTCTTTCTGTAATTTACACTTCCCCACTTATTCTGATCGGACTCCCCAGAATCCGGTTATTCCGACTGGAATCCAGTTAGTCCAACCAGAATCCCTGGAATCTGGCTGGAATCTGGTCATTTTGACCAGAATCCAGCCATTCCACTGGATTCCAGTGGAAAAGGCCCCCTGCCACACACCACCTCTCACATAGCACCCCTTCCCCCCCACAAGCAATGGCTCATGGCAGTGGTTGTGGGTGCTGTAGCAGTGGGCAGTGGTGGCCTCCAATCTCCACCCCATGAGCAGTGGCTCGTGAGGCTGGGGGTGCGTGGTGCATTGGCTGGATGCATCATTGTTCAACCCATGATCCACCCCACAAGCAGTGGCTCATGAGGCTGGGGGTGGGTGGTGTGTTGTTCGATGCAGGGGGCTGCATGCATTGTTGTTCCACCTGTAATCCACCCCACAAGCAGTGGCTTGTGAGGCTGGGGGGTGGGTGGCACATTGTTCAATGCAGGGGCTTTGTGCATCGTCATTCCACACACATTCCACCCCACAAGCAGTGGCTCATGAGGCTGGGGGCAGGTGGCACATTGTTTGATGCAGAGGCTTCGTGCATCACCATTCCACCCGCATTCCACCCCACGAGCAGTGGCTCACGAGGCTGGGGGCAGGTGGCACGTTGTTCAATGCAGGGGCTTCATGCATCGTCATTCTACCCACGTTCCACCCCATGAGCAGTGGCTCATGAGGCTGGGGGCAGGTGGCACATTGTTCAATGCAGGGGCTTCGTGCATTGTCATTCCACCTGTGTTCCATCCCATGAGCAGTGACTTGTGAGGCTGGGGGCACGTGGTGTGTTGGCTGCATGCATCATTGTTCCCACCTGTGATCCACCCCACAAGCAGTGGCTTGTGAGGCTGGGATGGGTGGTGTGTTGTCCATCATGTCCATTGGGGGAGGTGGGGTGATGCGGCCAGTAGCACCCAAACCACCCTGCGAGCAAGTGCTCGCAGCAGTGGGGGCAGGTGCTGGCATTTGCCATGCTCGTCTTCCTCACTCTCTGGCATGGTACACACCCACAAACCACCCTACAAGCAGCTGCTCGTAGGCATGGTGGCGGGCGGCGTGCTCATCCCTTCTCCCCCCATCTTGTTGTTGTTGTCTCCCCCTTGTCTCCCCTGCCTCTCATCATCCCACCTGTCATCCACCCCACGAGCAGTTGCTCAGAGGGCTGGTGGCAGGTGGTGCATTGCGTGGGTGGTGCTGGGGCCTCCAGGGTGTGGCGTTGTCGTTGGGTCATCATGGTGGGTCCTGGGGCTGCCCCTCATCCTGGTGGGGCCCTGGTGCCTGTTCCTCATCATAATTAGTGCCCGCTGCCATTCACTCACCCTATCCGACCTGCAAGAAGGTGCTTGCAGCGGTGGTGTAGTGCTGTTAAGTGGGGGGTGTTGAACTAAGACCTCATGCAGTACAAGTGCGACCAACTTCTATAGCGCATGGATGAGGTACATGTAAAACTGTAGCTACAAATAAACATTGCTGGTTATATACCAGCAGCTTCCATAATCAACAAGTACATACTGCCCATATTGGGCAGCACCTCTACACTCTCCCCCTTAAGCTTGGTATTACACCAAGCAACAACAAAAGAAACTATAATGAAATTTAAAGAAAGTGAGGCAGTGGAAACACTGCCAAAGGAATGGATGGTGATAAGCACCACCTGCAACCATAAGCGCAAAGCTTAGACGGGTCCAAATATTTAATACCTGACCTGAGCACACAGCCACCAGATTGCTGCGTGGGGTGGACATGTTCGACATGTCTGTCGATGGACCTGTGTCGACAGGGCCATATGTGGGTCAGGGCACCACTAGGGGTGCAAGCACAAAGGCTCACTGGTTACGATACGGTCAGTGACCAAACACAGAACAGACAAGTATCGACATGTCTGTTTGATTGATTATATACGGCGTCACTCGACGT
>QFEU01009811.1:0-10587 GCA_003316345.1 Tricholoma terreum
ACTACCATTAGTCAGGTCAGGGGGTGACTAAAGTGCATTGCTTGAAGAGTGTCTTTGCGATGATTCTGTAGTATGGCTTCAGATCGTTGTTTGATGAGCTGCTCTTCAGCAGCCATGGCACAGCCGACATCAAGCTCAGGAAATGACACCGGTATTGCAGGGGTGGTCTGACTGCTAGGAGTTGGCTCTACAATGCTGGAATTATCGGGCCTGGGCTCCGATCCACCTTGCTTTGCATAAACAGGAAGGTCAGCTTCTGAACGAAGATTTGATTTGACAGGAACCAGACTGACCCACTCTAGCAGATAACCAGTTAATTGCTGCTTGGTTCCTGCGCGACGAAGACCACGCTCCTCGCAGAGATACCACAGAACCGGGCGAGTGCATGCAACCAATCTGCTACGTGATCCACTGTTTAAGGCAGCCTGTCCAGCTTGCATAGCTTCAAAAGATGGAAGTGGCGGAGAAGAGCCCTTCGGATTGGTGGTTCCATCCCCATCTTCATGTTTGATATTCATGCCCCAGATCTCACGGCAATGTCTTTGGAGAAGCCCAAGATAAAGGTTATGCATGGAATCTATCACGATGAAAGAAACAGGATCCCAGTATGGCAACTCAAGTAACTCGCTCCACCGTATGCCTGTTTGCTTGAAGATGAGTTGACGAATGTGTGTATCAGCATGAAGCCATTTCTGGGCAATTTGTTTGTGTTGCTGTGGGTCTTGGATGGGCCATGTCGTGCGATTGAAGTTTTCAATTTGTTGAATGGGAAGGTAGCAGAACGTGCAAAAGAATTGGGATGTAACAGATCCCATGCCCATTATCTGGCGAGCTCCCAATGCATCACAGACAACGGGTACCAAAGCGGCACGAACCAGCCGCCCACCTTCGTATTTTGCTGTATGCGAGAAGTAGACACCCGGATTCCAAAAGTCTTTCAGATCAGCGACGAGAAGTTTTAAGAAGTGATTAATCTCAGTCAATGAAGGTTTGCCAGGTCCAGGAATAATCCCGACAAGGTACATGTTCTCCGGATTGTGTCGTATATCGATTGGGAGATTGAGACACACGAGATATATTCCTGTTGAGCTGACTTTTTGTTTTGCCTCTTTATTGCCAAGCGGATTGAACGCATCAGCAGAAAAGCTGAACAAATACCTGCTTTCTCCAACAGGCGCGTCCAGAAATATTTTGCCATCATGACCCAGAAAGCTTCTGAGGCCTAACGACTCCAGGATATCGCACGTCAGTGGGCCTTTTGCTGCTGCCGCCTGGGCAGTGGCCAGGGTCGCAGACTCCATCAACGCTTCCACCCCATCACGAGAGAGAAACCTGCCCATCCAATCTTTCATACCCTGGTGAAGATATTTCCTTACTGGTATCAGATATTCACGGCCACGAACTTTGACCTTCCGGAGGAGTTTTGCATCACAAGGAGCACTATCCTTTGCAAATTGGTAGGTGCACGTGCTGATATACGGCTCTGTGTCTGGGTATAGGCAATAACACTGCGGGCAACAAATCAGGGATGTTGTTCGTGGTTCGATGTCGAATGCATTTAAAACTGTCTTGATGCTTTTCGGAATTTCGTTCGCGAGTCTGTCATCTTGTCCTTTTTGCATGACAGCAGCCAGCCGGAGAATGCACCGGAGACCAGCCAGGAGCAGATCAGCTCCTCGTCGAGGGAGGTGGCAGATTGTGCTCATTATTAAGACAACAAGATAACAGGCCAAGACAGCTGGATGCCACGTGTGATATGGTTGGGCAAAGTACACAGCTAGTGCCCCGATGAGTCGATCACTCAGATGAATGACAGGAACAACATACCTGTATCAACAGTATCCATTTGGGATGACACCTTACGGGGCTGAGAATTTGCAGTGCGCTGGAACTCCCATGCCTGCTCTTTGGTATGATCCAGATGATCCAGTTCGAAATTGACCTTATCGACCAAAGATTTCCGTTGTAACTTGATCTCATCTGTATCACAGCTAGGAATTCCATCCAGCTGTTCAAGGAGCGTGCACAAAGTGGTTTCTTGCCGAAGATAGGCTCGGTTTGCGGGACTCTCGATATCAAGGGCATGGCGACCACTGTTAACTCCCGAAGCTCCATCTTGACGATTGTATGGACCAGATTCCGAGGGATTGGTAAGAAAACTGAGATGACCAGAAGTGGTGTAAGATAGGCTGGCTTGAATGAATTGATCTCGGATGTGTTTGAGATCTTGAAACGCCTGTAGGATCCTAGATGCTTGCTGTAAATCTGCGGGCTTAGACACTGCTTTCGAAGATGCAGAAGAGGGTTTCTTGGTCGATAAGGGAAGGGAATTGTTTGGTGGTACAAGTAATTGTGACGCCGCATTTGAGCTTATAGTGCGAAGAGTAGTAGCTCGACCCAGCTCATCTAACCCCTCACTGGCTAGGCTTTTGCGAAGTTTCTCTGCTCGTTTATGAGTGTATAAAGTTGCAGAACTCCCAAGTTCGCAACCATTCGGGTTTTCCTTGATGCAAGGCGTGCAAATGCACATAAGCTGTGTAGAGCTCCATCGCCGAGGCGACGACGAACGCCTCCGAGTGTCCTGCATTCTATCGCCCTGCCGAAGAACACTGCTCAACCCAAAGTGTGATAACAGCCAGATAAATTGTACACTCACTGTATAGTGTGAAATGGATTATTGGGGCGCTTCGTTGACGTCGGTAGCTAGATCATTCCAAGTCCGCAGATACGAAATCACCCTATAGCTATATCATGATATTAGATCAGCATTGCATATCAAACTCAATGTTCTCCTGGCCACCACCTATAGCCATGTTCTCCTCACCTCCGCAGCGACACCTTTTATGCTCAAACTGCGAGATCGCTTTCTTGTCCACGTCCATCATCAGTCGTCTCCCTTGCGGTGAGTGATGTTTTGTTTGACCGAGTTACAATCTGATAAGCCTCGCCACTTCAGAGGACCTCATATGCTCTGTCTGCTTGCATGAGGCCCTCCTTCAGGAGAACCCACAGTGCCTTCACTGCCGCCAGGCATTTAGAAATACAGAGGTCGGTCACGTATATATGTCTGCCAGCGATGATCGCGCTTGGGCGAAGTTTGAACAAGGAATTGCACGGTATTCAACCAGTTGTCGCATAAACAGTTCATCATCCAACTTATGTGCAGAGATGAAGAAATTCTAGCACTCGAAGAAGAGATGTTGCTCTTACAGAAAAGGGTCGGACCAATTGTGGATTACAAGGAAAGTATAACCAAAGCCCGCGATAACACAACCGAAGCAATGGAGAATTTTGTGCACCATCTCGCACAAGGAAGCAAAATAAACGACTCCATTGATGAAACCATCGGCCAGGCTTCCAGAGAGTTGGAAGCAACTCGGCGGTCTGCTGCTGAAATCGGTGTGTCAGTACAAAGTGCGCATGAAGAGGTCAGAGGCGTTCCAATATGTATGCATGATAACTCACAGAGCATTATCCAGTCTGGGGCAATAGAACGTCAATTAAAAGAATTGGAAGATAACGAGCATGAGTAGGACCCTGGGAGGCAAGAAGACGTCTCAGGCACCGTAAAAGTATGGGTGGGGAAAAGTGTATTCATACCAAGTTTGAAGTCATTGTTCATCTTCTGCGCTGGGAGTATAAGTGTCAGGTGTTCCCCAACAAACAAGAGAGCGGTCATCATCATCATTGGCATCAATGGGGATTGCATGCAACATGCCGTTCGCTCGAGTTCTGGGGACGTCGACGTCTCTCACGAAGCTATTATAAGATATGCGTGTATCCTCAACGTCGGTAGGTTCCAGGACTAGACCATCATCATAGTGCGGTAAGTCATTCCACCACCTCTGTGCAGAAATGACGAATTCGTGCGGAATCCATGCAGCAAGCTCATCCAATAATCTAGGCAGCCTGATGGCATGAAAGGCCTATCACAGAGGTTCAGTTCACGTTTGAATTTGAAAATCCATGATCTTACGGGTAAAGTCAAGCCTGCGGTTGCACACACTGCCAATATTGCAATTGCGAATGTCCTCCACCCTAACGCAGTCTGAATGCGCAACCCCTCCACTAGGGTGTCATTATCACGAGCTTCCTCATCCACGTGTTCAAGAGTTTCGGATTGTAGTTTGTTATGAAGGACTTCACCTGGATCCATACGAGGTCAGTAAACCAGCACTTGATCCGAGGCAACGACCATTCTGACTGTCATCCTTCCAGATCTTCACATACGTAGCCTTTCCTTTCTCAGACGTAGCCATTGCGATGTAATGGACAGATTCCATAACTTGATGGTGGTAAGATAAAGCCTGTACAATGTCCCAATCTAACAAACATAAGCCACAGTACGCGATTACTTAGCATGAGATCTCACTATCATGGCGGAGAGTATGCAAGATATCCCCAGTGTTGATATTGACAAGTTGCACCGCGCCCTGCGAACTTCCCAGGAGGACCGTCTCGCAGTCGTGAATGAAGGTCACAGGTAGAGACACATTCTCCATGATATAGATCGGAAGGGTTCGGATATGCTTTCGGTCGTTAAGGGAATAGACGTCGAAACCGTCATAGAGATTGGAAACAACGATTTTGCTCTCATCAGGTGTTATAGCTGCCTGCGCGCTGAGATGGCGTGAGTGATGTGAGTACTCGTCACCAGTCAAACAAAAACTGACATGCGGGCGGTGCACGGAATTATGGTCCACTGCTGCTTGTTCTGTAACATGTTCCAGCAACTGAGATTACAATCAGAAGAAGCGATCATGACAAGCAGTAGTCACCTACAATATACCGTGCTCCAGGTAGACAATTATCAAAGATTGGCCATAGTTTATGAAATGGAGTGATCGTGGATGCATCTTTGTGTTGGTGGCGAGGCAAAGCTGATTGTCCGGAGATATTACCATGACTTTCTCAGAAATAGCTAGGCAGCTGTAAGCTTTCGGAGGAAGATGCTGTTTGACGTATAATAAACATACCATCGACCCATGTCTTTGTCACAACAACCTTGTCGCCTGACGCTACCGCCAGATACTGCTTGTGAGCGCTGAAAGTCATGCATTCGATTGGATCTTGGAGTCTCATAGGGACAGTATACCCAGCACTACGTAGCTAGGTGTGCACAGGTCAGGGCCCAATAATGATGGTAGACGAGAAAAAAATTCGTATGGGGTCAAGCCTTTGGATATTGCCGTTGGCATGTCCCACCAACAGCCACAGTTCACGATCTACCAGGATCCATAGAATGGACGTCACCTCAAACTGCGAAATTACTCTGCAGACGTCCTTTCCCTTCTGATAGTCGAACACAAATGTGGCACAATCATCTCCTCCGCTAGCAAGGAAGCGTCCATCAGGTGAAAATGACAAACAGTTGACCGAATCTCGGTGGCAGTCACCGATGGTATGCAAAAGCGAGTACTTCATGGTAAAGGTGTAAGCATAACACGTGGTAACTTCGGCTATACATTATGCTCAATTTGGAATACATATTAAATTTCTTTGTTTGGACGAGGAATTAAGTGTCCAGTCTATTGATTGTAGGAAGGTAATCCTCAGCCAGAATGTTGTTGGGCAAGCCTGCAAGTGACTATGAGTTCTGGAAGTGGTAAAACAAGTACAACATACTCCAGCACTTCAGGCAAATGGGAGAAATCATAAATCTCATCATGATTCGCATCGAGAATTTCCCGATCATACTCGTCGAGGGTTTCCAGCCAGGCAGAATTATACGCATTACCAGGTAGCCGGATAACAGCCGGGCGAGAGCCATCTATCTTGTTGCTGAGAAGACGGATGTGGGGCTGAGCTCCCCTCGTAGTTCGCCTCACTGGCCTGAAGCGAGAGTAACGATGCATTGCGTCGAAGACACGGAGCCAAGGTGATAATGCCGGATTTCTCCATGGCTTCTTCACTATCCGGAACTGGGGCATGCCAGATGTGTGTTCGTGATCAGATTCATCACTGCTCATGCCATCTACACCGAGGAACATCAGCATTTCAACATGTTGGCGAAGGGCACCGTGGCTCTGCGCGACTGTCAAACGACGCTGAAAAAGCTGATAGATATTGGTTGCGCGTCAGTGGCTTGCAAAACCAAGAAAAAAGAACAAACGTTTCGTTTCCTCTCGTCCTTTCTGGCCTTGGCCGCAGCCCTTTGCTGTATATCCTGACTCATGTTCCGCAAGGTCCAGGCGCGACGAAGGGATTTGAGGCGGGAGACAAATGCACGTCTTATCTTCTCCCTGTTTTCGCACTCGAATTGATCGGCATCAAGGAAGCTCTGAACGAAAACAGCTGTTCCAAGGAGTTCCAGGGGGCGAGTTCAGATCCGGACGAAAGTTGTCGGTTGTACAGGCAGGACGGCGTCGGGGGTTCCAATCTTCTACCTCCTCTGATGTAGGTATGTCGGGAAGATGAGATGGTTGCCGCTCATCGAACAGAGCTTGAGTATGGTGTTTTACGTCACGCTTCATAGAAGGTAATGAGTAGAAGATTTGAACTAGGCTGTGAATGACCTACCGCGAGTTTATTTTGACTTGCCGTCCAGTGCCGAATTCCCTCTGTCATTTTGCGGGTCATTAGATCGCCCTCCGTATCAGCGTCGGACCCATCATCCGAGTCTGTAGCCCGTCTTGCCGACCTCCCTGACTTCCCAGAGCGGCGGGTGTACCCATGATGAAGAAGTTCTGCAGTGGTCTTGATCATCTCATTAACCCCCAGTGTCATCTCCAAAACACAGTTTTGAAGAGACAAAAAATCACCGCGTGATGCAGGGATAAACTATAACACTTCATGAGACCCAGACCCATGGACCATGTTACAACGGCCATCTTACCTGCGACGGAGGAGGGGAAGGTGGATCACAATCCTGTTCACAGGGATTAGCCATGATGTGAAGAACCCTGCAACGAGACAAAATCACCGGTGAAGGGTTATCGTCAACGTCCATGCCTGCAGTGAGGTTTTCGGGTGTTGGGGTGGCATCATGATCGTCGGCACCAAGATCTTCTTCATGGGCGGAATTGTACGTAAGGACAGTTTCCATCAGGCCAGCGGTCGATGAAGCTGGCAATGGTTCTGTTCGTATATGAAGGTGGGGAGTTTCCTGATGAGAAATCTCCCTTGTATTCAAGGATACCTGAAGAAACCACCATCGTCATCTTGTTGAAGAAAGGAAAAGGTAGCGGAATGCAAGGATGAGATTCACCTCAGAGAAAGATGTCGGTGCTTGTTCAGGAACTACGAAAACCGCCGAGTTCATCGCGTAGGGATTGCTCTCCGTGCTGGAGCTTTCTTCAGCAATAGGCATGTGCACCTTGTTATGTATTTGATGAAGAAAACAAAAGACAAAAGAAGCAGAATTTACCCCCAGGCTGTTGGAATAAGAACTGTCTATCATGAAATGGCCATTTTGATTGGGCGTGTGCAGCTTCACATTTGACTTGTGTCAGACGAGTATGCAGATAAAGGGCAAACCTTACCACAGGATTATGAACCGTCTCCATGTCTACAGGCGGATGGGCAGTCGGAGTCACTGCCCAAGGGTTACTACCGTTCACATGGATGTCTTGGGCATTACCCTATTGAGATCAAGTAGATGGAAGGAAAGATAGAATGTAAATTCACCTCAACATCAGCTGTTCCCAAACCAACCTGGATCTGCTGATCCGTGGTGCCGTTAGATCTGAGGAAGGGATTGATATTCGGAAACGTTACCCCTGGAAGGTAGGAGACAGCACTAGGAGTCTCCGTCTCCCCAAAGGTTGCGAGATTAGAGGGAACGGCAGTCATAGCGTCTGCCCATGGCTGCGTGGACAGACGACATTCAGATAAGATCTGAAAAGGGACGAGAGAGACGTACGCGGAGTGTATCAGGGGTCTAGGATAGCAGCAATCCAGGCATGAAAGAATGCGCATCCAGTGGGTGGAGAGCTACATACCGCAATCTCAAATCCGTCTGAGTGAAAAGTATGATTATCAAGTTCCATAGCGTCCTCGTCACTTGGTTCATCTGAGTCCGAGTCTGAGTCATCATCGAAATCGTCGTCGCCGGAACGGTAGTCGCTCTCAACACTGTAGAGAGACTCGGCATCTAAGTCACTCAAACGAGCGCCTGCCCAGAAAAGGATTAGAACTTCAACATCAAACAAGCATAGAGAACAACATACAGACACTGGAACGGCCATTGGATTCAAAACCGGCGTTGAAAATACCAGGAGGCATGTTGATGTGTCCAAGAAAAAAATGCTGTAGCAAAGGAGGATGTACGTGGAGTATGAGTGTCCCGTTCCCTGCGAGACACCGCTTATGTATCTAACCACAGGACAAAGAACAAAGGACAAACATGAAAGGAGGGATGCATGCTTCGACGGTTGTTGTACAATGCTAATGCTGGTGTTACAGCGTCCGAATTCGAAACGCGTTTTCCAGGGTGCATTCTCATAATTTCTTATTTCACATATCACGTGTCAAGGTTCACACAAATCTAATCTCAAATGTATTCCGATGGACTAGTTATTAGGATCGCTAACGGGCACCGGTTTAAGCCTGGTAAAGATTAGAAGAATGCCAGACCTACCTCAGACCCCGATTTCAGTAGGGTATGCCATCTTGACCTCTGCAAAAGGGAGGGCGAAGTTAGACTCGAAGATGAATCTATATCGTCAATCACTCAGCATAAATTGTCTTCATAAAGACAAAGGAATATCTGTTACCTTTCCACTGCGCGGTACGCCAAGGCCTTATCGCGAGCACTGTGTAGCCCGACATAGGAAGCCTGTACACCACACTTCATGACCAGCAGAGATCCCCGCCATCCAGCGTCAGGTGCGAGATCAGGTGCGAGAGCTCCTACAGCTCTGTTGATTGGGAGAAGTTCCCCTACTTGACAGGAGATGAGGAATTTGAAAGGGCGGCCACAGCAGTCGCAGACTGTGATGAAACAGTCATGAATAGCCATCTCCGTTCCGAGTACAGACTCAATGCACGGAAAGCAGTTGATCCCCCTCACATCGCTAGCGATAGTGGTGACATTGACGGTAGAAGGGCGCAGTGAGGAAGCATCAAAAGCAACTGCTGGGAGGAGCTTTAGGGAGGGCTACAAAGCCTTGTAATCAGGACATATTACGAACGCAACGGATGGACACATACAATATTTGTCTGGACTAGCGTGTGGACAGGCTGGGTTCGGTAAACAGGCATTGCGAAGATGCAGAGGCGAGGGTGAATGGCAAGAAGACGACGGGGAAAAGATAGTTCAAAGACAAGATACTTGAAGGGTCTTGAGGTCGTGACTGAGAATGCGAGATGAAAGGACAACCCTGGGATTGTGACAACCTGATGGGAGCGACGCTATGCCCTGAATGTGAAGAGTGAGCTGAAAGATCTGGCAAACGCGAGATCGGACCTACCGTACCGCCAAACCGGTAGCTAGTGATGTTGGCTTCCGATGTTTTTTCTTGCTGTATCTGGGCCACCGACGAATGGGAGAGGCAGGGACTGTAACAAATACGTTGTCTATATGGTATCAGGTTCTCGAGGCTCCATCGCTAGGACTTCGACCTCAAGTCAATTCTGCAGAGATAGACCATGAGGCGAACCACCTGACCACCTAAGATGTTGTCCAACCCTGGAACAACATTACTTTGGGACTAGTATATTCAATAAGTGACCTGATAAATTGGATCAAAGCCCTGTGCCTCCATGATGCAGCCACGATGTTCCAATAGAGGATGCTAGGATTCCGATGAAGACAAACTGGGCAACCGAAAGGGGATGATGCCTGAGCATGAAAGAACCTCGTGAGCTAATGCAGCAGCAGTAAGCATAGGGTAGGTATACTTCCAATTTGGGCATACCTTTCATTGTCGAGACGCCAAAAAGGAGGTCTTTACTCTCCCCCCCCTAATCCGAGCAGACTCCGCTCGGACACTCGGACTTTGCTCGGACTCACTCAGACTTTGCTCAGACTTTTTCTGGCTGAGATTTCTGCCAAATTGAGATGTCCAGTCCGAGCTCGTCCTAGTAAAGTCCGAACAATTACTCGGACTAATCTCGGACCAGTACCTGGACAATCCTAGGACAGTCCGAGCTCAGACTGTCCTTACTTAATAATATAAAAATCAAATGGCTGGAGCAAGGATTGAACCCTCAAGCTCACGTGAGACGTGTAATCAGCGTGCACAATATAACCGTTAGACTACAGTGCCATTCCTCGTAAGCAGTATATGTGCATGACATAGGGTTGGCGCATCATGTGATTACAAACATGTGGCCGCGTCACCCATCACTGCCAGCTCATCACCTCCCACCACCACCACGACGAACCGCCGCCGCCTCCCTCCCCCCCCCCCCCGCCATCTCCACTCCTCCCACTCCTCCCACACCCTCCCCCAGCCCCCATGTCCACCCACACCTGCAAACGAACCGAATAGACGCAACACGGGCCCACCGTAAGTTTTTTTTTTTGTTCGTTTCTTCTTATAAACTAACTAAATTATTTCTTTTGTTTTCTAGGTTCTAATCTACTTGTAACCAGGACCAGACGCCCACGCCCACACCCACGCCCATGCCCACACCCACAATGCC
>QFEU01009813.1:0-15919 GCA_003316345.1 Tricholoma terreum
TTTTTCTATGCACGGGGAAGACGCCCCGGATCTCAGCCATCTCCTCCAAGTGAATATGAATACGGATATGGACACGGCTATCTGCTTCAGAAATGGCCCGTCGCGCTGCAGTTCCTGCATGTATGGTTGGCGGTGACGGCCATGACATTTCGTAAGGGCTCTCCGTTTTGTGGGAGCAATGCCTGGGATCATTGATTGCTGTAATGTCGCCCCCATTAGCGTTTTTAGTGACAATCGTTTTCTGGGCCGTCCTGTCGAGTTCGTCAACGTTCTCTACCTCGTATTCTGGTATATTGTCTATTTCTTGCCATTCTTCTTGGCTCATCATCTCAAAGCATGGTTCAGCATCTCCTCCCACGCCCTGAACATACTCTTCGCTCTTTTCGAGATCCTTTTAACCAATGTCCAGCCTGCACCTTGGATTACCCTACCCGGGGGGTTACTCATACTTGTCGCATATCTAGGCGTAGCATATATTACAAGAGCAGATCAGGGTTTTTATAGTGCGTTGTTCTCGCACCCCTCTGTTCCTTTCAAAAATGAACGCGTTTAACCCGAAGCATACAACTTTCTCAATCCACAAACCCAACATGCACGCCTCGCAGGGTGGATAATCGGGCTGGGGCTTGTGTACTGCGTCATCTTCGTGGTAGTACGTGGAATTGTCGTTATAAGGGTACGGCTAGCTGCTCGAGGCGTGGAAGGGTTGTTCCAGCGACATGTCCAAAACGGAGATGCGAAAGGGGAAAGGGTAGAGACGGAGGCGATTGACGAGTGGGTGGATGTTGACATTGGCGCTGAGGCAGAGGTTAGTGGGGACAAGGCTTGATGTTCTGAGTCTTGAATGATGGACCGTATCCACACTACTCTTACGTGCCCATACCATATATCCGTAGCACATTTTGATCTCTGACTATACCTAGGAAGCCTGACCAGAGTTGCACATTCATGATCGGGAAATGTCCGATCCTACTTTTCATAACGGTAGTAGTACTCTCCTTGAAAGCCTTCTCGTTGAGCCACTGGTTCAAGCATTAAGTTCTATGGTGATATACTATGTCGAGGGAGTCACGACGTTGAACGCTTTGGTTGGACAGAGTCTGTGTGCTGTTGTTTCCCACCAGTTGACACGGCTTCTCGTTCACTCCATAGTCACTACCTACGATGCCGCCCATGGCTTTTAATGGCATAGTCACCAAAGCAGGTTTCATGAACAAGACCGCCACTGTGACTGTCTCTCGTTGGGTTATTCACAAAGTGACCGGAAAGGTGAACACATCCTGTTTGCACTGATATCTAATCCTAAACATGTTGGCAGCGCATAGAACGGAGCAAAAAGTATCTGGTCCACGACGAAAACAATCGTGTGTATACTATCTGTTGTTTGCTTGCTCGCTCTTATATAGCTCAAATGTGGTTTTACATAGAACTTCGCAAGGATGATTTCATCACCATTCGCAACTGTCCTCCCGTTTCTGCTCTGAAGAGGTTCAAACTCGAACGTATACTAAAAAGCCCGACGACTGAACGGGACATAGCCCGCGCTCAAAAAACACAAGAGCTTGCATCCCCGTCATAGCGCCATGCATAGTCTAGAATCGAGCCTCATTTGCACCTCCCGAGCCTTCGCTTCAATGCAGATGGTGTTTTATATGCAGGATATGCGGAGGATTACACTGTGGGAGCAGGTCTAGACAGAGTGGGAGTAGGCTGCGCTTGTTGCTGTAGAGCGGATTGAAGATCTACGAGCTATTCATCCGTTTATAAAACGCCCTCGTATACATCAGTGAAATTGACTCACCTCAGTCTTCTTCTTCTTTTGTTTTGCCTCGATTTCATTCAACTGTGCTTCGACTCGTTTGCTGAGAGGGGTTAGCAAAGCTCATACAGCATAGAGGAAAGGTAGTACGAACATTTCTCCACGGATAAATTCTAATCGAGTGTCGACATTGTTCTTTGCTTCTGCCTGGTCCTGTTTCACGAGAACGGGCCCCATAAGCTTGAACACTACATTTTGCGGCGTCAACTGTGCAAACTCCTTTGGAACAACATGATCAAGTGAACGCCTCGCTTCACATAACAGGTGTAGATACCTTCTTGACCAGCTCGTTTTCAGACAATTGCGCATCAAGTCGCTGCCGCGCTTCAACAGTGTTGGACAAATCATTTTGCAACTTTTGGAATTCTTCGGACGCGCTTTGTAGCTTAACTTGCAAAGACATGCTGGTGTCAAGGGTGGAACTAGTCAGGCTTCGAGTAATCGCTTATCTCCATCTTATCTAATCTACAATCATGGCTGCCTTATCCCATTAACGTGACCCGTATCCACCTGCTTTGGCACGCATACGAAGCAGATGATGTGACTCGGAAGTTGTGGCTGGAAGATTTTCCACCAACCTTGAACATCACATATGGTCGAACACTCGGGCACTTGGTCCATCATATCTCAGATCAGCAGAAGCATCACATCAGTAAATTCAGGATTTCTTGCCATGGCCATGTAGCTAGGTTGTAAGATATAAATAATGAGGAAAATTCAAAATAATTACAGTGGTGATTACAGCAGCATACACACCAATACATACCACAGTCACATTCTGAAAACCTCAAGAAATGGCACATATTACAACCAGGCAGCATATTTTTATCTGTTACAATGGCTTGTATTGCTCAACAAATAATAATGTCAAAATACCAGATCACTCATACTCTTTGCAACTGACATTTCTAGGCTGTTTCTCAATTCTTATTGTTACAATACTAATGACTCAGACTTAATGAATTCAATTTCTTATGTTTTCAGACTTATGTGTTGTTTCAAATCTCAGTATTCACTTAACTCACTTCACACTCACACATATATGGTTGGAAGTAGCTGAGGGCCATGAACGAGTTTTTGAATTTTGTTCAGCTCACGGGGTTTGCTCGTGTTAGCTTTTGATCATCTAGCTCGATTTTGTAATGTTGGTGTAATAGGGCGTAATCCAGACATATAAGTACAAATAAGACAAAATGTTACCTTGGCAATCCACCAGAGTTGAATTCACAAAGAATTCTGAGAGTATGGGTACAGCCTTCTGAAATGCCAGTAAAATATTCCATATGTACCATATGAAGCACCTTCCTGCCAGTTATATTACAACCTCCTGCAACTTTAATATATTCTAGTACAAAATGTCTCGTGCTGGATATACAACTACAAATTGTGGAACAGCATCACACACTTTCCTGGTTTTACTGATGCACATCATAACAACTTCTTTGAGGTGGTTAGCTACAGGGGCCCGACGACTGATGGTCCAAGAATTGAGGTTTGTAATTGCCCTCCAGGAGGAAGACAGCACCTTTGTTCAATGCATGCTTATCAATGATTGCACTGGCAGAGGATCAAGAACTCAAAATTCTATTCAGGATATTATTAGGATCATGATTGACTTTTCTTCTGAACCCATCCTTGTCCATTGCTCCTTCATACCCACCCACCCACACTCAACCAAGTGTGCCACCAGTGGTAAGTTCACTTATATAGATTCTTTCCCTGTTTGTAACTTGCTCCCAGCCTGTCCTTCTCCAATTGCAAAACAGGCTAGACAGTGCCTTCACCATAAACTCATCAGATAGAAAGGATTCCCCTTGCTTTGTTATTCCCCTGTATTGTTTCTTTTCTGTATTAAAACACTTTTGCTGCTAGCACAGTGGGAACAATGTAAGCAGTGGTACATCAGGAAAAACTTTTGGGCCATAGCACTCTGCCAAGGTACAATAGTTGTATATAGGCTCCAACACAATATATATCCGTCACAGATGATCCGATAGCTATATGTAGCCCACAATGACCTGATCGTCTCAAGGGAGTGGCTCAGTAGTGCCGAGTATCAAATTGGATGGATTTCTGTAGCTGATATAGCTTGCTGTAGGATGTGGTGAGCCACTTATAGTCCTAGTAGCCAAGGTATTCTATCGTTACTAATTGTGTAAATAGATATTCATTAGAAGTCCCTTGTGATTTAAGGACTAACATGGATACATATGGATAATTTATGGATATGCAATTTCTGGCCCCAATTTTGATGCCACCTGTAAGAGAATTTGGGAGCATTTGAAGATGTAACCTATGTATGTTATACTGAAACAGTTAAGTGTACAAATTAGAATTATGTTCTGTAAGTTGAAATGGATACAACGGATACAGCATCAGCAAACTCAGGGTCACCTGCATGTGTCTGTAAGAGTGCTGTGCAGTCAATAATAGTGAGCTGTAGTGCCATAGATACCATAGTAAAGGTATATAGCATGTGCAGCACTGTGCAGAGCCTAGGTGCACTATGGTGCTGAACAGGTTATCTATGTAGTACGGCACAGCACTGTCAAGTGTTGTCTATTGAAGGGTTGACTGTGCTACTAGAGAGAGGAGCCCTGTACAGTGGCATTTGGTTTCCCTATTGAATATGGCTGGAGCCTGGCAACAGACATTGGCGAGATGAAAACTAATCATAATTGATAGAATTTGACGACATCAATAAAGTAACTATGCCCTGAACATCTGCCCATGTTTCTAGTCAAGAACCACACCAAAATTAACAGCAGGTGTGGCAGCACACACCTGCCCAAACCTCAACCTTTGATGCAAGCAATCAGCTACTGCGAGCAATCTATCACAGCACCTTACCTTCCATCATCTCCGATTCCTGCCAGCATCTTCTTGAGTTGCACGCCATGGTATGGATTGGCCTCGACAGTCTTGATCAGACACATGATGGCCACATGCGTAGGCGCAAAATTCGTGTGACTGAAATTTACTTGATTTAGATGACCTTGTTGATATTCTTGCATGCAATTCGCAACCTATGAATTTTATGTCAGGGTGTTCACTGAGATGACAAGCGATCAAAATATACACAGGTGCAAGCCATTGCTAGGCATTTATTTGGCAGGGATTCAAACTGTTCTGGATAGAGTGCCACCAGGCATTCCTTGCCCCGATAATAAAACAACTTGCATAGCTTGAGAATGGCCTTGTGAGTGAGATTACAGGTTTTTCCCTGAGGAACGTGTTAGCTTCGGAAGGGACATAGAAAGATCGTGCATAGTGTTTAAAGGTCCGGTCATTGTAACCGCAAAAAAGACCGAAACCGGACCGGACTGTGACCGATGTAACCGGACTATCGGTCCGGTTATGTCCAGTTATAGTATGGTCACAGTTACAGTTACACAAGATGTGTAAAAACATCGTAACTGATGAAAAACTGGTTATGACCGGTCTAAGACTGAACCATGGTCTTAAATACATACACGAGGAGCATGGTGTGACAATTTTGGATCATATCAGTCCCTGGGTCATCCAGATCCATCCAGAAATGAGTGAGATATGACCAAACTGACTTCTATAGTCATAACTTGGTAATATAACCTTGGCCCATTATCCAATTGCATATATTGGGTGTGGTTTTGAGAATTACAACTTGTGCAAGAGAGCCAATCTGTAGTGCGGATGTGGGCGCACGTTTCCCGTCTCTAGTGCAAGGCAATCAGATCTCTCTATGACGTGTTATGCATGTGTAACTAATTGGGTTGAGTTGAATTGTCAAAACCTGTGACATGTAAATAATGTCTCATAGGTGATTCGGATCGCTTGGTGTTAGAGACAAGGATTGTGCGTCTCCATTTGCGCTATAGAATCGGTCACCTACTCAGGTTGGCAATCTCGAAGCCTCACCCAATAAATGCGCAATACAAGCTAGTGAGCTTGAAGCTGTGGCAATATTAGTATATGGAATACCAGTTTTAACTGCAGTTAAAACTAGTTAAGACTGGTTACCAACTGGTCCTAAAATAGACTGGTTATAACTGGTCAATAGACCAGTGTGTAACCAGTATTAACTGGTTACGTGTGGTCCAGTTACAGTTACACCATGATCCAGACATTTTGTAACTGGTTACAGTCGCAGTTACATCCAAAAAAGGCAAAAAAACCGGACTGGACCGGACCTTAAAACACTAATCGTGCACCACATTTTCGTCCTTTCCACCTTGGAGAAAAAACAACTTGTTGAGAAGTGTTTTGACATTGTCATGGATGATTTCGTAGTACTGTTCTTGGTTATGTGGGTAGGCTATGTCTGGTTGCAATTCATTGCTATAGTACACCGGAACAAGTTTACTGCAGAGGGCCTTCATCTGGCTGCAATACGAAGCCCCATCTTCGAAGATCTGAGATACAATTGAGCCAAGCCACATATTACAGAAGTAAACGCGATCTTACAAGGACAGACATACTACGCTTATCATACTCAGCTGCAAATAAAACTGTCAGACCAGACAGACACAGGTGATGGTCATAAAATTTATTTGGAACTTGCCTTGGTTGAGAGGATCCACAGCAGGGTTATCCTCATAGTGTGCCATGCCCTCAAGCAGGCAGGTGTGAGCATTCTGAAGAGTATCTGAATCACATTCTGGAAAGGGCTCATCTGCAATACAGTGAATGTAAAAACAATACTCATTTTTTGCAGCCTCCAGAACATCAACCCAAGCACCCGAGTAATACCCAATTTGCGTAGACTTTGGTACACAACTGCCATCAATCTTTGAGTTACGAGTGGCATGCTTCGTAGCAGTAGCATGCTCATCGGCAGACTCCACATCACCATCATTCGGTTGGGGAACAGTCCCATCATCTACCTCCAACTCTCTTGATTGCTGCACCCAACAATGTGATTGCCATTCGGGGGGGTGTGAACATTGGAGCACAGCTGTGGCAAGTGTGTTGAGATTGTGTGCACACTGCCAACTGTTTTTGCGTTGGTGGGCTTGGAGTACAGAATATTCCCCAGCGGACCCATTTGTGTTCATAGCCTCATGTGCTTCTGATTCAATGAATGCAGTGTACCAAGAAAAGGCAAACAATATATAGCTTACCACCATTGTGCCAGTCCATGAAGTGAAGGGCATTCATGGCGTGCTGGTCATCCTCATCTGGGGATTGTTTGTTGATTTCTGGTGGGGATTTACTAATATAGATACTGGGGAACTGAATATCATATGCTTACCACGGGATCTGCCATGTTTACTAGCTTAATAAAAATTTCCCTTGCCAGGTTGAGTTCCTTGAACCTCTTCATCACCGACATCATTCTCACCATAGTAGTCTTGATTTTGAGTTGCAGTGTCTTGGTAAGCATCGTCTTGGTAAGCATCTCCATCTTGAACATCGTCAATCTGCATCCTATAGTCGTCTTCGTTCGCATCAGGATCCATCCCCATTTCCAGTCTATCTTGGGTATTGATGCTGTACTGGAACCCATTTTCATCGTCATCTTCCTCTTCATCATCATCTTCATTGCCGCCTCCAAAATTATCTTTGCCAAGTCCAACTTGGGTATCTTCATCCTCAGAGTTCAGAATCATCTCAAGCTGTTGAGCTGCTCAAGAATATTGCTTTGCTTTGGTCACCTGGGTGTTTCTTTTGGGAGGTAAGTCATGAGAAATGGATTGATAGGATGGTACTGGTTTTAATGGCTCGGGGTGCATAACGACACTTGAGTTTGATCTTGGACAGGGCTTAGTCTGAGATTCTGGAGCACCACCGGCTGGCTTGAACCCAAAGGAAAACACTGTACACAACTGCTTCATAGGCTTCGGGGCTCTAGCGATGAGAAGAGGATCTTCCTTTTGTAATGTGGGTGGCTTTGCCTTCGCTGCCTCAGGCTATGGCCGAGCATGATCAAGGTATTCTAGAGAAAATGAAGAGACTTCTCACTTGTTGTCTACAGCATTTCCCCTTTGGAGGAGGAGCCATGGTATTCATGGGTGCCTCTTTTGGGATATTTGTCATTGGCTGCACACACTTGGATTGGGGCAGCCATTTTTCAATCTGCCTTCCAATGTTCTTGAGCTGTGCAACAACACCCCCTATTCCACGATTGGCTCGTACTGGTTGGCCGCTTGTTGTGGTACTGCCTGCAGAACACGGAGTGAATTAAATTGAATATCACAGCGATGATGAGGTGTTTAACGTGCATTTGGAATGGACTACAGCATTGTTTTGCTTTGCTATGGGCTTCTCTATTGCTGTTTCTATGCAAATTGTAGTTGTGAGGTGGAGACCTATCCAGATAGGTGACGAGGTACATACATTTCGATGAAGAATCACCATTGCCAGTGATTCGTGATGATTTCCTGGGCACAGGGGCTGCAATATAAGGTCCACTTCTCTTTTGACTAGCCATTCAGGACATGAATGTAAAGAATAAATCCACTAGTGGCAGAGTGGGACAGGGTTGGTAGAGATATTTCACCAGCAAATATTATTTGAGAATCACGTGAATATGTATTTCTGTGTGTATAAATCCAAGTTGTGGTTCAATCAATAATTACAGATACATATAAAAGACAAATATGCAGTACAGGACGAAGAATAGTGCAAGATGAATGCCTTAGTCAAGAATTACACTCATGGTCCCTCCATCAACATGTACTATGTGTTCATCTACAAGGGAATATGGAGCGAGTAAAGTAGTGAGAAACAATGGGAACATACTTCAAATACCAAGCACAAGAGGTTGGGTCTTTTGACCATGGGGTTGCAAGACAGTGCTAAAACCACTTTTTTTGATGATATAGCACACTTTACCAATGTGCATGTCTGCTTGTACCATCTGGTCTTTGGCCTCATAGACGCGACAGTAGGCTTCTTGAGCATTTGCCAGTGCAGATTGTAAACCTTCTTCACATTGACGGTGCTTGGTTTCAATATGAGTTTGGCATCATCAATCATGTAGATACCCTCAGGTATGTGGTTCTGTATAGGCAGAACAATGAAAACTATGCCAAAATGAACATCAGATTGTACACACCAAGCCCCCTGTCGCATCCAAGGACAGTCCCCCTACAACACTTTCTGCTGAACAGCTGAAATCCCCAGCTTGATGCATAATATACACGTCCAGATATTACAGCCTAGTGAGTGGAGACTATTGAAGTGGATGAAGTTGTGAGTGTGAAGCATGAATATTCCCACATCTTTCATGCTGCGTTGTCCATGATGCACTTGTAAATGCCAGGACCAGCAGGCCTTGCTTGCTCATATGAATCAACCTCTAGGCTCTTGCTATAGTCATACCAAAGAGATGGCTTCAATGGCTGATGAGCTCCAACGTTACCATCAGCACCAGTGTCAGGTCAACATAAATTTGACCAGTCATAAGAACAACCTCATGCCTGCAAATGCACTCCCCACAACTTCTGATGACATGAATGTAGACTGTGGAACAAGTAATCCCTATACCGGAGTGCTGAAAGGAAGGTTTGTGGAGGAATACAAAGGTGCTGCACAGTCATATGGATGTGGGGCCACTTTCATGGATGTTTTTGATGGTGACCCATATGCTTCTGAGCATGTCAATAATCTCTACCATCCATTTACCTCAAAAGATGAATGGGAATTAGCTTCATTTTTACTTTGCTCTGACCTTAGCATGGCATCAATCATGGAACTTCTCACATTAACACTTGTGAGTCCCCAAGTATGGCTGAATACCAGGTACTAATTTTGATAAGCAGATCAAGAAACTTGGCTTATCATTTTAGAATGCAAAACAGCTTCAAAATCGAGCAGAGATGCTTCCAAAAGGACCGGAGTGGAAGTGCAAACCATGGCCCATGAATTCTCCCACCAAGACCAAGGTCTCTTTGTACTACTGTAATGCACTGGAGTGCATGCAGTCTTTACTCCAGAGCCTGCTCATGAAGGACCACCTCAATCTCACCCTGATGCAAATATTCACAATTGCGGCCAAAACAATGCATGTCTACACAGAATGGCGATCGGGGGATGTTGCGTGGTCAATGCAGGTATAGATGTCTCACCAGTAGGCGAGTATGAGATACATTTGTTAACATCTCTCTAGAACCAGTTACCTGATGGTGCAACACTACTCGGCACTATACTTTCCTCGGACAAAACAAACATTACGGCGATGATGAGTGGTCACCAAGCTCATCCACTAATTCTAAGCCTTGCAGGTCTTGACATGCATTTCCGCATGAAGACCTCCAACCATGCCTTCCTCCTCATCGTGCTTCTCCCTATCCCAAAGTTTATACAGAAGGACCAAAAAATTTGCGGCATGTTGGGAGCCCACCTCACACATAAATGTCTAGACTTTCTCGTTGAGCCGCTAAAAATTGCTGCTCGGATTGGTGTTATGATGTCCAATCCCATAGGCAATTTGAAATATTGCTTCACACCTCTTGCTGCGTACATTGTTGACACACCTGAGTCCACAATGCTATTGGGGGTAGCTGGCAAAACATCATCTGTTACTATGGCATACTACAAACATTTCAGCGATCCTTTCCAACATGAACCTCAAACGGCATCCACCACTCTCACACAACTTCAGGTTATTGAAAATGCTGTCCATCCATAGAATTTTGATCCCTATGTCAAAGAAGCTGCCAAATTTTGCCTCAATGGTGTACATCGGCCATTCTGGTGTGACTGGCCCATGGCTGAACTGTCGAATTTCCTCACCCCTGAGCCATTGCACCACTGGCATAGAATGTTCTGGGACCACGATGCCAAATGGTGTGTCTGTGTGCTTGGTGAGGCCGAGATAGACTTTCGATTTTCCGTTTTGCATCCCCACACGGCTTTTCGGCACTCTGGGGAAGGGATCTCAAAATTGAAGCAAGTTACAGGACACGAGCAGTGGGACATGCATCATTACATGATCCCTGTGATTGCAGGAGGTGTCCCAAAGTGTTTCCTGATCACGCTTCGTGCACTGGCTGATTTTTGTTATCTTGCACAGGCTCCCAAAATCACTGAGGAGATATGCGAGAGGATTGAGACAGCACTTGCGGAGTTCCATGATCATAAGGATGCAGTGATCTCAGTGAGTGGCTGAACAGGCAAGGGAAACAGGGTGATAGATAACTGGTATATCCCAAAACTAGAATTCTTGCAAAGTGTCATTTAAAACATCCGCAATAATGGCGTGGCTATGCAATGGTCTGCTGATGCCACCAAGCATGCCCACATTACTGAAATCAAGGGTCCAGCAATCTCGGGCAATAACCAAGACTATGAATCCCAGATATGCCGATATCTTGACTGTGCCAATAAGTGTCAAAGATTCGACCTTGCTACCGCTGTTTGTGATGTGGATGTGGATTTCTGTCCCAGCAATATCAAACCACACACCAATGATGATGACAATAATGATGATGATGACGACAATCCCACTGCCATTCCAGAGCCTCCTAGGGACAATTTCCAAATTGTTGACACAACACATGCCCTCCTTTCAGCAATTACCCCAATGATGCAGCTGACTGGTACAACACGAGTCATTGGTGACTATTTCACGCTAGCCACTATGCTCTTACAGGGCTTATACCCATGTGCTCCTCTTCCACTTCGAACATTTGTAGGTGCTAAAACGGCCATCCATCTCTCACGTGACCCAAGTTTCTCAAGAATGTCTGTCAATGAGACTGCCAAAAAGTTCAAGTTACCTGATCTATGTGGTGCCCTTGTCGATTACATCAATCATGGTTCTGTGGGAGGTATTTCCACCATTGGCAGTCCATGAATGGCTGGCGGTACTATGGTGCTCCCTACTGACACTATTGAGGTCTGGAACAAAGTGCGAGTGCAGAACCATGCCTATCATGCACCTCACAACATTCTTCCAGCTCAAACTATCAATGCTTCCCCACCATCAGATGCATGGCCACATGGATGCACTGATGTTGTCCTCATTAATACAGATTCTACTTTTGTATGGCCATGGAGTGGCATGAAAGGTATGAGAACTTGCCCATTCTTGTGAATTATACAATTGTAATGTCATTTTTACATCATTTAGAGCATACCGTTCACAGCTACGCCTCGTATTTCACCTGGTTCCTCCGCAAGGATCCCTATCTGCTCCAGGAACTGAATCATTTCTAGCCTATGTCCAGCGATTCGATGTTGTCCCGCAAATCAATGCCAAGCTTTCTGGTTTGTCCAATCAGAAAGGACATTATCCAGATCCAGCATCATCGATGTTTGTGATGAAGCATGCCCATTGCCATGACCAAAGCCTCATGGGAGATGTTGTTCCCTTAGTACAGCTCCGCTCTCTTGTTGAGCTTCCTCTGCTGTTTGGAGAGAATGCAGGCAACAGACTGACAAAAGGATCAAGTTTAGAGTACAGCACACATTTTTGGCTTGATAAGTATTTTGACAAAGAATTTTTCTATGCAGTTACACTCCAATAAATCTGTGTTGCCCCCTCAGAAATGAGTTCTCATTCAGCCTAAGTTTTGAAGTTTATGAGTCACCCGACAGGAGTCCTGTACTATAGCTAAAGTGCCATGTAAGGTTGCATAGATTCACCATGTCTGCACAACACTATATACATCTCACAAATCTCTCAAGCACTGCAGAGTTCTGCACAGATTGACCCCTACTATGGCTCTCTATGATACTCTACCAATCACGATCAATTTCTATGGGAGAAATCTGAGTGTGCTGATGAGGTTTTATTTGTAAATGGTGTATCCATGTATCCATTCTACTCCACAGCCTGGAAATCTTACATTTACCC
Source organism: Tricholoma terreum (assembly GCA_003316345.1). NCBI lineage: Eukaryota > Fungi > Basidiomycota > Agaricomycetes > Agaricales > Tricholomataceae > Tricholoma > Tricholoma terreum. The sequence goes on from QFEU01009813.1 coordinate 12,600, forward strand.
CCAATTAACTACTAGATTTCAAGGAGATACATCTTGTGTAACTTATTAGAAAGCCTCTAAGTGAGGGGTTCAGAATTGACTCCACACATTGCAATTTTGTTGAGGCATTGGAGTTTGAAATGGATATCCATGTTAGTCCCTATTGTGATTACAAACATATCGGGATTAATGTGATTATTCACCCAAAAACCCGTTGCCTTCTCCAGTATATTGTCAGTTGTCCAAGTGCAATCCAAAACTCTACCAGCTCTTCCCATCAAATGACATCCTCGAACAAAACAATCCACCAAAACAATCTCAGCATTGGAATGACGATGGCGTGTGGATCGTCAAACCATATACATGCCGGTAACATGATCAGGCACACCAAGAGGAGTGAACCATTCGAGGTAAGCCAATGGACAGGCATGCATGCCAAATTGTGGAGGAAGGTCAAAAATAACATGAACTTGGGCAACATGAAGACCTGTGGATATGATTGATAAGGGAAGAGTAGCTGTTGGTTAGATGGTGTTCAATGTTTTGAAGACTCACCCTCTAGTGATGAAGAAGGTCAGTAAGAAGTGGGGTTTTTAACCACAAATACTATATCAAAATGTGCTATGATGCCAGGTCACCAACCTTGATGCTCGTGGGCTGGAGTTGTCCATATGTGTTCAATGATCAGGTTTGCGCTTATATATTGATTAGGTGGCAGGACAAGTGAGATTTGTTTATAAACATTGAAGCAGTCGTATTTCGATGGTATTGATGCATTGGAGGTGTGTTTCTGGATGAAGCTTGTGAAAATCTGTAAAAAATCAGAGACATGATGGTGGGTTTCGATGTGATTGATAGAAACATTGGCAAATGGCAATTTCTTAGTGACTCACCAGTGTTTCAAAGGTAGGACTGCCATCCATTTCACAGTGGCAGACTGGGAGACTAAGTCCTTGGGATCTTCAGTCTCTGACATATCTTGTTCAGAACCATCATCAGTAAAATCTGGTTGAGGATGGCGCCATGCAAGATAAGCCACATGGAGGAAGATTGCTTCTTGATGTTGAAGCCAGATTGCCATCTGCTCCAGGAAATCCTGTTTGTTACTTGCACAATAGGCCTTTTTTGCAAAGTCAATATGGAGTCGTTCAGGTAACTCGGTGTTGTATCCATCAGCGCTGCCAAGAGAGCGGATTGTGTCGATGTAATGCTGGAGGTTGTGGAGTTTGGGAATGTTGAAGTGCTCATGTATTCCAAGCTCGATGAACACAGTCTTGTGCATGTGAAAGGTTTCGAGGCATTGTTGAAGGCAGGCCAGGGTTTTGGTGGTATGGGAATGGAGTTGCGAGAAATATATGAAGTCGATAACGGCATGTACGACTATGAGAACATTGTCGCTCACTGCACCTGCCAGCACACCAACAAAAATTTACTGCATCTCCTTATGCTCCCTCCCTGTCCACTGACTTATGAATGAAATTCCTTTTTTAAAGTGTTGCAAACCAGAATAGCCAGTTATGACTTTAAAATGTGTGTCAAGTTCATTCTCCCCAATCAATGCTGTACACCATTTCACCAGGTGGTCCTTGAACATGCCCTTATGCAGCTGATGGAGTATGTCAGGTGTAAAACAGTTGAAGATATTGGTATGGGGTAGAGCCTTCCAAAATGGCTCATAAATTGGCCATAATCCTTGGTCATCGAAAATCTGGGTTGATTTCTCATTTCTGGATTTTCTTCTCTTGTCCTGGTTCAGGAGCTTGATGGTTTTGTTGGTTTCTTGCCATAAGGACAAAACAAGATCACCGTGTTTCTCTGGATCGGCTTTGCATAGTGGGCATTGGTTTTCTTTGCAACATGCAATCAAGCACTGTTCAGGATAGTTGGCAGCATAAGCAGCCAGGATTGGGAAGAAATGTCAGATTTTCAAATCAGCACAGGTCATTTCAGCACCATGCTTCCCTGCTTCGATGAGAGGCTTCAGTATTTGGGACATGCAGTGGTGGAATAGACGGTAACCAGCCACCGAACAGGACTTGTTATCAAAACACTCCAATTTCATGATAGGTAAGTACCCTACAAGTACAGTGGCATTTGATGATATCTTATGTAGAAATTACACCAGTTTCTGCAGCTATTCATGCAATGACAAACCTGGCACCTTGTCTCCTTCTCAATATTTCTGACTGTAAGATACACTGGCCATGCTGATTTATCACCTCAAAATTGTGTTAAGTGCATCTTGTCTGATGTGAGGATGACTGATGCTACAACACCCCCTGTACTTTACACTCCCCCACCTGTCCTATTGGACTCCAATCAGACTGCTCGGAGTCTGAGTCAATCCGAGTGGAGTCCAAGTGAAGTCCAATCGGACTCAGTTCACTCTATTGAACTTTACTTTGAGGTTTATTTTCCAAGTGGAGTCCAAGTGGAGTCCAAGTGGACCAATCTACCTAATGCTGTTCAAGCAATTTGCAAGTCATTACTCTGTTGTGACATCAGTCCGATTGAACTCCACTCAGATTGGATTGGGACTTACAACTTGATGCTCAAACTCGTGTCTGAAAATATAAAAGCTTGTTTTTGGCAAGCCTTGAACCCTCACCCTCTGCACTAGGGCTTGAATAAGCCAATTTTGCAGTGCTCTAGCCAACTGAGCCATATGCCTGGCATATTTTGGATACATTAAAGTCATGAGATACAAAATATGAAACCTAAATTCTCTCTACATAGTCCGATCGGACTCCGATCGGACTCCACTAGGACTACCACTCAGACTCTACTAGAACTACAATCAAACAACCATTATGAATACTAACTGATTAGTTTCATTTTACTTATGTTTCAGGGGTTACTCAGGGTTCAAATGAAATGACAGTTATAAGATAAATATATTTCATGATACTACTACGTACTACTATTAATGAAAGAAAACCCTCCCTCGCGTTTTATGCGAGGGAGGGTGTGCATGCTCGTCATTTTCCATAGACAAACTACTACCAATGAAAAAATAACCTCCCTCGCATGCAATGCGAGGGAGGTTGGGGGCCAGGGGTGTGGGGTTCCGTTCTGTTTTTGTTTGTTCGGCCCTCATCGTATCCACAGCCCTTGTTGTATCCATAGCACCTGTTACCCACCCTGTGAGCAGTGGCTCGCAGATGTGGTGGCAGGTGCTGTGGTGGGGGGTGCATCATTTTGTTTGTTTTGTTTGTTTTCATATGTTTGGCTCTCGTTGCATTTGTAGCACCTGTTACCCACCCTGCGAGCAGTGGCTTACAGGCATGGTGGCAGGTGCTGGCAGTACTTTACACTCCCCCACCTGTCCTATTGGACTCCGA
>QFEU01009837.1:0-18629 GCA_003316345.1 Tricholoma terreum
GGAAATCTGGTCTCTTCCTCCAGCACCTGTGGACGCTACCCCCATGTTCTCACATGCTTGTCACGCCTTGTGGATCTATGGGGAATTTGCTTGACATCTCATTTTGCTCTATATCTGTGTTGATCTCAATCTTAATGAGCAACTAACTTATCTGAGCACCATGGCACACCTCTCACTTTACCTCAAAGTTGATAACCCTGCTCATATCCATTTCATGCCAAATCAATCCTACATCGACATAATGATAATGGTCAAGAATTTCTACTATTGTGTGGCCAAGAAAAGGTCGATAATCCAACAGGAAATTTCTACCTCATTCTAGAGTTTGAAAGTCCGGTTGGGTCCGGTTTTTTGACCCAAAAATGAACAACTGCAACTGCAACTGGTTGCAACCCAACCCAGTTGCAACCAGTTGAAACCAGTTACAACCAGTTACAACCTGTGTTTTTAGGTGCAGAAAATGAACTTCCATGTCCTGGTGTTTTTTACTACAAAAAGAATCAAGTAAAACAACCAAAAGGACAGTAAGTTATGAGTGAAATATTCATTTTGATCATAACTTGCTCATTTATTGACCGTTTTGGATGTTCCAGGGCTTGTTTTGGTCAGGAAACCTACTGTGACATGTGACGCATTAGAAACCGGTTGCAACCGGTCCCACAACCGGTTGTATGCATCACTCCGAGTCCAGCAACTGCAACTGGAAGTCAGGTTGCTACCAGTTGCAGTTGGGTTGGGTTGCAGTCTTTTTCCAGTTGCTGCAACTGGACCTGCAATCACTACCTCATTCTACTTGGAACCAATTGCCTGGAAACCCTTTTTGGACTCATTTGTACAGCTGTTGGTACAGACACCAACATGGATGTCTTGCAACTTGGCAGCCATGCGTCTGGCTTGACGGAAGTCGCCATCATATTGTCAATCCATCCTGAATGGGACCATAGTCCCCAGCATCTGCAGATGTCTGCTATCACCAAGGAACTCAGGGATGTCAACAGCAAGGTCGATCACATCAACCCCGCATCTTGACAAGGTGATACCAGTGTTACATGTGTTAATCTCCACACATGCTGGCTGTTGGGTTTTCAGAAGGCCATACAGCTTGTTTGGGAAGCTGAAGCTGTTCTGGATCGGCTGAGCACCACAGCTGGAGTTAACATGTTGTCTCCGTTCGGTACCTTGCTGGTTAACCAATGGGATCTTGATGATGAATTTGATTGTTCAGAATTGGAGAATGAGTGTCCCAATGAGCCCCTCACTTCCCTCGGTTGCAACCCAAGTGATGTTCTTGCTCCTTCTGCTGTGATACCATATACAAATAGCGAGGATATGGAGGATGCAATGGCTGAGGAACACCCACGAAGCACAATAATGGCTCAGATCATGATCCAGAGATGAGAAACAACCAAACCAAAGGCTCTGCAAGATCAAATGATGTTTTGCACCAATCATGCATCAACAGACCGACTAAAACATGTTCAAAATGTGCCATGTTTCAACGGGGGACTCTTATCAGACTCAAATGTCATCTTGTTCAACAGTCAGCTTGGAGGTCCCTGTCTGCACATTGGAAACCCAATTGCAGCTCTTGTGCGCTGCAAAGATCAGGTATTTTTGGCTGTTGCTCAAGTCAACCATCTTCACTTTGCATCTGAGAATGATCTACAAGACCTTGCTCTTTACCTTCTAGCAGATAGTAGTGTCAAGGTCAGCTTTCAAATCCTTTGTCTTGTCCAGGTGAGCTCTGTGGATGATTCAGAGCAACAGTATGACTAGTGTTGGTCACTTGTGATAGATGCATCATGTGATGACATCCCTGGCTGACTCATTCATCTGATCAATCCAGCTGTGTCATCGTGGAGCCCTGGAAAGCTGACTTTCCTGTTTGAAAGCTCCTTTTTGTTGACATTGGCAGCCAGTCTTCACCAAGAACTACCCCTGCAAGATGTTGACGAACTCCCAAAAGTCCGCCACTCAGATTGGTTTCTGTATCGTCATTTAGGTGAGAATTGTGTTGCATTTCATGAAATTTGAGCTAACATTGGTACCAGGGAAGGCTTGCCTTGTATGTGAATATGACACTGATACCCAAGTCCCCATTGACAAAATATCCATACACTCAGCATGCTTCCTCTGTGGTCTGCACACTCAGCTTAAAAAGTCAGATCCACAACATGTACTGGAACATATGGCGGTGCACATTCTTTACAACAACAAGGTTGACCATGCGCATGAGCCTTGTGGTTTATGTCTGTGTCTAGCACCCATTTGCATGATTTATCTCAAGACAAACAACGGAGCAGTAACTGTTGACATGAAATACTCAACATGCCTGAATCTGGTTCAATTCAGTTATATTGAAGCTTCCTGCTCATCTGAGAACTCTCTGTGTTCAAATGTTCCAAGACTATGTCCTTTGTGCCCAAAGGACAAACCAGCTGTATGGATGTACAATCTTTCCTCTCATTTTTGTATTCGACATAATCTTCACAACCAAGATCATTTTCCATTGACAATGTTGGAGAAGAATGGACTCAAAAAAATATGGGAGGGTTGGTTCAGGATTCGACGGGAGTGGAAGAGCAAGACATCAAAGCACATTTCTCTGACACTGTCAGAGGCACATAGCTCATGCTTAGCCCTTCGGTATGTCTAAATAATGACAGTATTATTACTCTTGACATATAAGTTATCTCCAGCAACGTTGATATTGATGAGGGAATCATTCCAGCTCCTGCCTTGGGCTTTGTGAGCCCTGAGGAAGAACTAGATGCCAACTCCATGTCTGAGGTTGAAGTGGCCGGTGATGGACACTCTCACACTTCCTCTGACAATGAGATCCCACACTGGTCACCCCCCACCATTGAGCCTTCACCCCATGAGAGCCACCAGCTGCATCCCACATCTGTGTGTACCACCACAGAGGATGGTTCACCAAACATCGGTTGTGTACCCCTGGTTGAATCCACACCTACTGGATCATCAGTACAATCGCTGGGCACAATCTTGGATTCTCATGATGATCTACCCACAGGTAATCGAAAGGAGTGACAGGTTTGAAAGACATGCATTGTAGATTTGAAAGGGTGTGAGTGTAGGCTCGAGGTGTCACAACCAGAGATTGATGCAGGTGATTTGGTCATGAAATGTAGGATACCTAGTTGTGAGACTGTCTGGGTGAGTTTGTTCATGTTCGATGGCTACCTTTCATTTGTTACTCATAATTATGATGATCAGTTCCATCGTGAATGTATGAACTACAACTTTGCCCCGAAAAGTTGGACTTGTCCTTGCTGTAATGCAAGTAGCCAATCCAAGCGGTGGTGGACATGATGCAGGACAGTGGAAATGGGTTTCTCCAGCTCTCATATCATTTGGTTGCCTCCTGGAAGAAGTTAGTCATCATGACATACCATATTAGGATTAATATATTCATATATAGAAGAAGGGGGAAGGGGGGGGTTCACTACATAGACCTTAAATTGGAAACCGATGTGATATCTGATTTGTGTGTTCTACCACCCCCTTGAATATCTCTCTACTTGGTGTTTGGTTCCTTATCATCTGGAAGTTGTACAGTTACATATACTACAGAGAACTTGGACCTGCCATGTGCAGCAATGGCCCACTAGCTCAAGTGAAAGAAAACAACAAAGGAAGAAAAAAACATACATATGGGCCCAAGGGCCATACCCCTTGAGCCCTTCCTTGTTGTTGTTAGGAAATGCATAAAATAACCTTTCTGTATTACTATATTTTACTTTATTTTAAAACATGTAGTTACAGGGTACAGAGGAAAAGTAAGGCAGAAGTATGAATATTTGATGCACAATGACATAATTTGATCATGTGGTAGTATATGCTCATGTGGGCTGTGGTGCAGTGTCTGGTACAAATTAAGTACCATATGTGGTACTTAGTTCTGATTATTGACAGCAAGGTCTTGTGCAGTGGGTAAATAAAAATTAATTATTTCCTTGTATACTACAAATGTCCAGCTTTATTCTACTTAACTATGTTATTAGTATGTTCTGCTATTCTTGAATTTGTAAGTTAAATGTCCAAATATAAAATACCATGAGTAAGTGTTACTATCTAGCAACTTCTCATATGTCTGACCACTCACTCCAACATTCCCCCTTGGTTGGACAACACACCAATACCATAAGTCAAATCTTGATGCAATAGCCTTGGTAATCCCTTTGTAAATATATTCACAAGATTTTCACATATTTGAATATAAGTTGTTTCAATGGTGCCTGATTCAACTAAATTGCATAAGAAATAATGTGCAATATTGATGTGCTTTGTGCACATGTGAAATTCAGGATGGTGGGATATAGCAATTGTGGCCTGATTATCTGTGTATAGAATCAATGTCTCAGGTTGTGGAATTTGGAGTTTACCAAATAATGCTCAGTGACATAAAATTTGCTTGGCAGCATGGATGGCAGCAACATACTCAGCTTCTATGGTAGACAGGGAAATAGTGGCTTGTGTCTTTGAACTCCACAATATGGTGCCACCAGTGAGTAAAAATACATATCTGCTTATAGACTTCCTGTATGAACTTGATGCCCAGTCAGCATCATAATACATAGTAAGGTCATAACTGTGTGTGTGTTCCAACCTGAAAATCACATGTCCCCTCGAGGTACTGGAATATTTGTTTGATAGCAGTCCAATGCTTGGATTTGGTGATTTCATGAATTTTGCCAGCACGTGTACAGAATATGCAATGTCTGGCCATGTTCTGAAATACTGATTGGAAATTGCATCACAATCAAAGTGACCCTCTTTCTTTGGCAGGTACTCCTCCCAATTTGCAGAGCACAGCTCCACATCATCGGGGGTGAGTGCCAGGCCTTTGGTCCATTTGAAATACTTATGTGCAATGGCATGACCCCAGTCAGCTTGAGATCTTGGACACCATATGCACAGGTATGCTCTCAACTGTTTTAAATATGTCCTATATATATATTGCCTTGTCAACAGTCTCCAACACTGTGAACCAATTCTATTATCACATACTGAGACAAGAAGGGCTGTTTTGCAATTAGAAACTTGCATTTTTACCCAGAACTTGATAATGACCACTTTAGCTGTCAGTCCATATGCATATACTTGTGCACTCAGACACTTTTTGATTTCAAGATAATGCCGATGAGCAGCTTGATAGCCATTTGTAAGCAGGAGGTTCCAGAATTCTTCAGTGAACTGCACTGGTTGCATATTATTATTTATTGCTAGTGTTACAACTACTGGACCAGCTGAGAAAAGCTTTGTATATCCTTGCTGCTGGCTGCTTAACATGCCAAATGGATTACTGCATCCAATTGAATGGATGATGGAATCTGACTGTTCTTTCCAGTCAATACTATGGCCTACTATGGAACCAGCACCCCCAATCAGCAGTCACAAAATGTCACATCATGCCAATTGACTGTCTGCCCAATTACAAATTGTCTGAAAGACTCCTAAGTATAGACAGATATATTATAGACAGGTATATACAAAATTAGACTCAGATGTGTAGCAATTACTACATACTATGTAGTAGAGTTAATGTTCATGGGAACATGAGATGAGCCTGCATGTGAAGAGAGGTCATGGTAAAATAACTGATTAAGTGGGACTGATGAGAAATAAGAACATGAAGGAGTTGGTAGTACTGCTGCCTCCAGTGCTTCACAGTTTTCCTTTATGTGTTGTAACATCCAGCCAGCGGTTGTTGATGAGACATGTTGATATGAGTTTGATGTGTTTGACACTAACAAAAATTTGAGACTCCACTATGGGATTCAACAGCAAGATGACAAGTGGTGACAATCCACCCAATGAGGGGCTCTTCTAATAATGCAAATTTTGCTACAAAAATTCAGGTATATACAAGGGGGTGTCAGAAAAAAAATTAAGCATACTGGGTCAAATCTTTTTTTAAGCCAGCAATGGGGGAACTAACTAACTAGGTGAAACTAATTACCATATTAGGAAGGCATGACATCAGGGCCTTGTCTGTCATTTTCCTGTCTGTTGTTGACCACCTCTGCTTGCCTCACAGGCTTCGCAAATCCACTCATTAATGCTGTATTCTAGTTGGACACATCTGAGGTGGTACTAAATCTCCCCATCAGTAAGTCTTAGTGTGTTCTTTATTGACAATTTGACTGACCCAACCCATTTCACATCCAGCACGTCGGCACTCAATGACGTCCTGGTTTTGTGATATCTCACCCCCTGATACTGCCTGCCCACATGTACACACTGCCACCATGGAGTGCAAGTTGTGAGTTGTCCATTTTCTGCCAGCTTGTGTCTCTGGAGCATTGAGAATGAACTGATTATTCATTGAAGCATTGTCGCATGTTCTGAGAAGTGCTGTCAAAGGTGCTGATACATCAGGTGTTGTGGGGGTATTTCCAAGCGAACAGGGTTGATCCTTTGCTTGAGATGGTGTTGGGGATCATGGTATTGCCAGTAAGGTTGCATCCTTGACATCAGATTCCTCATGTGTTGCAACTGGTTCCACATCCAATAGATATTTGAGTTCTGCCTCTTGGTCAGCATCATCCTCTTTATACCCACTCCCATGCTCACTCTCGCCACTATCCTCACCACCAGCTAGGTCCCCAGGGTTATGCGTTATATCACCAGGGTTACTGAGTGTCTCAAAGTCTGACACATCAGCATTCTCATTGGTATTAATATCCCTGTTACATCATCAATCTGCTGCTGAATTCTTTTATACAGAAACACTTGCCATAATGCCAAACGCGAGCTATGAGCTTCTGAAATGACCAGCAGTGCATCACCTGTGGCCTTGGACTTATGTGTCTTCTTCTGCTCTACAAATACATGACTTTGCTCTGAGTGCTCTGAGCTGCTCTGGCATGATCTGAGAGGTTAGAACAAGACAAAGTTCTAAAGTTGAAATCAGGTACAAGATTTATATCTTTAATAGTTTGTATATCAATACTAACAAACATCTACAAATATCTTTTTACAGTACTCAGAGTGGCTCAGAGCAGCCAGAGCAGCCAGAGCCAAGTCAGATTTTCCTGATATGTTTATGATGATTAGCCCAAATGTCCTTGAGCAGGCTTTGTTCAGCATTCATAATCATCCAAAGGGACTCATATTGTGTTAGTGAGATGGCCAGATGCTTTGATCACATGTAGTAAGAGAGATTGTAGTGCCAGATGCAAGGAGCACCATTAGGACAAATGGGACAATGTATGGGGACATTCAACAATGGGCTTGAAGCGGTTGATGAGGCAGCGACGGCATATGCAAATGGCATCTTTCTTGCACAAGTAGACTTTGCATAATCAACTTGCTCACTAGCTCCTGCACCCCTTCTCCTCTTGAGGTGGTATACACAGAGAGGAGATGGCCGAAGACATAACCTGCAAGACTCGGCACTGCAGTCAATCAACATGTCAAATAGTATGTGTGTGTAACGATGGCTCTTATTTACACATATTTACCACGTGCACGATAACTAATGGATGGGACAACAACACATCATCATCATCGACCACCACCCTCATACGACTTGTAGTACTACATTTTCCTCTTATGCTATTAATCCATATCTTGGGCTCGTTATATCTCGGTCGCCTTAGTTCTCTTGCCTAGTGATTTCTCGTGCGAGCACTGCACGAGGTTACACTTTTTTTTTAACGCTGCCCTCAAAAGGGATCAGCAAGCCTCGCGTAGTGAGTAGTTTGCTTTTCCACTCCTCTTCTCACACGCGTTGTCTACTAGGCCGTCGTGCCTACTGTTGTTCTGAAGTCCACTGCCTACCCTGCCGTTGACACGCCGTCAAGCATTAGGTGTCCTCAACACAACTGCTGTTACCGCTGCTGCCAAAAATCTCCCTGTTTCCTCCCTGCTGTCCTCGCTGATGCCTGATACGAGCGCTGTCCACACTCCATCTTCATCAAGTGGAGGAACCAATGCACATACACTCACGTCCGTTGACCCTCAGACACCCCTACATTCTCACACGCATACAACAACTGCTGTTTCCGAAGGCTCTGATACTGACTCCTCCTATGATTTCCCGCTGCCAGTACCATGTCTAATGTCTTCGAATACCCCCGCCGAATGTGTCCACACTGAACCCAAATGCATACCGTTGCTCACTCCGGGCAAGGTGTCACCCATGGTGATGCGTCAATGGGAGATGGCATGTGAGGACTTTTTCTCTGTGAATAAGAAGCTGGAGGTGACGGACCGAGTGTCTGTGATCTTGCCTGGTCTAAAGGACATGCGTGCTAGGGATTGGGTCACGACGCACCGCATGGATCTCATTGCACTCCTGTTTGCCGACTTCATGAAATGCCTGCATAAAGAATTCCTAGCAGAAGGTTGGGACGATGAACTTCACGCTCGTATATGCAACGCGTGCCTCAAGACGTCTGACTCCTTTGCAAAGTGGGTGAATGATATCTGCCACATGAATATCGTTTTGCGTGGCACCAATTATCATTTCACCGAAGACGCCCTCCGTTTCCAACTTGATAGCCTCCTCGATATCGATCTCTGTACCCATTGCAAGAACCGTAAAGTTAAAGATCTTGTGGAGGGCGCTGTCAACGGAGCAGGTGAAAAGACCGCTGAGGCACGCCTGGCCACATGGATTGCAGAAGTCTGCAAGCTCGCTGAGGAGCGTACTCATGATACAAAATGTTACCTTGAAGCGAGCGAGGATTTCCAGCATGCGCCTAAATGCCAGGCCCTTGCTAACAACCCCTGTACACTGAACACTACGTCGTCTACGAAAAGCTACAGTGCAATGAGTGCGGGACTGGTCACACGGACCAAATCCCCACATCTCACAGATAACGAGCGGTCCCTGCTTCACAAGCATCAGGGCTGCATGAAATGCCGCCGAGGATACCAAAACCATCGTGCCTCAGACTGCCCTTTTGATTTCCCTGACCCTCGCAATTACAAAGAATTGACCGAAGATATACTCCTCAGTCAAAAACGTGGAGGTACCGCGGGGAACAAGACTATTGGTGTCGTGACATCGATTTTGCGTGTTGAGGATGCTGATGATGCAGAGTCTTCGCTCGTGGGGGCCGTAATGCCAAGTGCGGTGCTGGGTGCCGGTTCTGAGTCAGAGGAAGACGTAAGTGCTCCTCTGACTGTGCCACACCTATGGTGGCTATGTTTGCTGATAGGTCCTGCTGTTGACGAACCACTTACAGTGACCAGCATGCTCGACTGTGGAGCGCACGTCGTACTCATTGACGCTGCGCTTGTCCTTCTCTTGGATCTCCATTGTTTTTGCCTGCACAAGCCCCTTCCGATCTCTGTAGCTCTGAACAACACTACATGCTCCAATAGCCACCTGTATGAATATGTTAAAATCGCGCCGTTTGCACTGGACTTGTCTTATGTCTCGCATACCATTAAAGCAGTTGTGACTCCTAGCTTATGTGTTCCGCTCCTCTTGGGACTGCCGTTTCTCTCCGTAAACCATATTGTTGCAGATTTCGTTGCACGTACCACTATTGATAAACGTTGCAACTATGACTTGTTGAACCCACCTGCAAAAATTAAAAAGTTGATTGAACCATCTGTGTCTATTGTGGAAGTAAAGAATAATAAACGAAAGATGCTACAGGAACTAGTCTTGGTATGCAAGGAGCGTCTAAAGAATGGCAAGGGAGTCCCTGAGATTGTTAAGCCATTAAATGTAGCTGCGATGATAAGAGATCGAATAGAAATACTAGCACTGCAGGAGAGATTCGGGTCTCTGGAAAAAGCCTTTTTGTCAGAATTCAAAGATGTGTTCGAGCCTCTCCCACATGTTGATAGACTACCACGCAATGTCACTGCCTGGATTAAACTGAAAGATGCAGAGCAGACTATCAAAACATGTACTTACGCCTGCCCACGTAAATTCCGCGAGGCGTGGCAAACCTTAATTCAGCAGCATCTGGACGCTGGTCACATCCGCCCTTCCTCGTCTCCCCATGCTTCCCCTGCATTCATTATCCCAAAGGCTGACTCTTCTGTACTACCGCGTTGGGTCAACAACTATCGACAACTGAACAAGAACACGGTCACTGACTCCCATCCCCTACCTCATATTGATGACATATTGAATGACTGTGTGAAAGGGAAGATTTGGGGCACACTCAACATGACTAATAGCTTTTTCCAAACAGGCATGCACCCCAGTGATATTGCTCTGACTGCGGTATCAACACCATTCAGACTTTTCGAGTGGACAGTAATGCCAATGGGGTTGAGGAATGCACCGGCCATCCACCAACGTCGGGTCACATCTGCCCTGCGCCCTTACATAGGGAAGATCTGTCACATTTACCTGGACAACATTATCGTGTGGTCAAACACAGTAGAGGAGCACTGTGAAAACGTGCAACTGATCCTCGCCGCGCTGTGTGGCTTGCAGTTGTATTGCAACCCACGAAAGACCCACTTATTCCTAACCGAGGTGGACTTCCTGGGGCATCACATCTCAGCGTGAGGCATTGAGGCTGACACGAAGAAAACTGATCGCATCGTGAACTGGCCTCGACCTCGCGATGCAAAAGACATTCGACAGTTCTGTGGGTTAGTACGTTACATTGCACATTTCCTGCCACAGATCACAGAGCATACTTGCGTCCTTACAGAACTAACGACCAAGGAGTGCAACACCAATTTTCCACCTTGGACAGAAGCGCATCAGAAAGCATTCGAGGCAATCAAAAAGGCTGTAATAGGGAGGGATTGTCTGACGATGATCGACCACAGTCTTATGCCGGATATGAAGGTTTTTGTAACTACTGATGCCAGTGATTTCCAGTCGGGGGCTGTTCTCTCGTTTGGCAAAACTTGGGATACTGCACGACCGGTTGTGTTCAACTCGATGACATTCAAGGGCGCGGAACTGAACTATCCGGTGCACGAGAAGGAAATGCTAGCTATCATCCGTGCGCTGAACAAGTGGCGTTCGGATCTCATTGGTATACCTGTGTTGATTTACACTGATCACAAGACACTCGAAAATTTTGATACACAGAAGGACCTCAGCCGACGTCAGGCTAGATGGATGGAATTCATGTCCCAGTACGATTGTAAGATCGTATACGTCAAGGGGGATGAGAATACCGTAGCAGATGCACTGTCCCGGACGACATTCGATGTAGACTCGCTGGCAACAATTCCTTACCCGCCGGAGCCAGAGCCGGTGGCTGTGGTCCGGAGTAGCGATGACGGTGCGCTGGCATGTGCACAGGCTCTAGCAGACGCAGCCACAAACCCTCTCTTGAGCTCCACAGTTGCTTCTATGTTGTCTATCACTGCTGATGCCGAACTGGTGTCCAGCATCCAGCAAAACTATGTGAACGATCCTTGGTGTAAAAGACTGCTAGATGCGGAATTTTTTCCACATGGGGTCCGCGAATCTGGGGGTTTCCTTTACACGGGGAACAGACTGATTGTTCCCCGAGTAGCCAAGGTACACGAATTACTATTCCACCTGGTTCATGATGTGTTAGGTCACTTCGGTTTCGGCAAAACATATGGGTCTCTACATGATTCCTTCCATTGGCCTAACATGCGCCGAGACTTGGAACAAGCGTATATACCAGCTTGTGCAGACTGTCAACGAAACAAGGGAAACACACAGAAGCCAATGGGCCTGCTCCACCCACTCCCAATACCGGATCAACATGGAGATTCGGTTGCCATGGACTTCATTGGGCCACTCCCTGAGGACGAAGGATTCAACTGCATCGTCACGTTCACAGATCGTCTTAACGGTGATGTTCGGATTGTACCTACGCGTACTAACATCTCTGCAGAAGACCTGGCCATAATATTCTTCAATGAGTGGTACTGCAAAAATGGTCTGCCACAGGAAATCGTGTCTGACCGCGACAAACTATTTGTCTTGAAGTTCTGGCAGGCTCTCCACAAACTGAAAATGTCCACGGCGTACCACCCCAAGTCAGATGGTGCGAGCAAACAGTCAAACAAGACGATAAATCAGTGTCTCAGGTATCACGTGGAGCGCAACCAGGCTGGATGGTGCTGCGCCTTGCCACGGGTACGTTTCGACATTATGAATACCATTAATGCTTCGACAGGCTTCTCTCCCTTCCAACTCCACATGGGACGATCGCCGCAGGTAATACCACCTCTCGTGAATAACAAGAACGATGGTATCACAGACATACATGCAACTGCTGTGATTGAGCGACTGGAGCTGGACCTGTTGGAGGCAAAGGATAACATGCTTCAGGCTAAGATCTCACAGTCTCTGGCGGCGAACAAACACCGTACTGATGAGTTCCCTTTCCAAAAAGGTAATTGAGTGGTCCTGTCGACGCTACACAGGCGGCAAGATTACAAGGCTAAAGACGAAAAACAGGTGGCAAAATTCATGCCACGTTACGATGGACCGTATGTGATAACGGACACCACGCCAGAAATCTCGACGGTCACAGTCGATATGCCAAATCACCTGACTACCTTCCCCATCTTCCACACATCCCAGGTTCGTCCTTTTGTCGAGAACAACAAGGAACTTTTCCCAGACCGTGAACTGGATGAACCACCTCCAGTATTCGTCGACGAAGAGGAAGAATATTTCATCGACAGGATTTTAGACGAACGCAAGAGAGGTCGAGGCACCCAATACCTGGTGTATTGGTGCGGTTATGGACCAGAGGAAGATCAATGGTTGCCTGGCCGTGAACTATCCGATTGTGAGGCCCTGGACATCTGGTTAGCGAAGCAGAAATTGGTTGCTAGTACGTAGGCTTTCAATTTTGTTCGCCGGCTGGTAGCTTTTCCCCACTGGGGTTTTTAATGCACCCGTGTTCGAGCTTTTTTTTTAGCTTATATTTCTGCTCGTCGGGAGGACATTTGTTTGAATTTTTCATGGAGGGGGAGGGTGTAACGATGGCTCTTATTTACACATATTTACCATGCGCACGATAACTAATGGATGGGACAACAACACATCATCATCATCGACCACCACCCTCATACGACTTGTAGTACTACATTTTCCTCTTATGCTATTAATCCATATCTTGGGCTTGTTATATCTCGGTCACCTTAGTTCTCTCGTCTAGTGATTTCTCATGCGAGCACTGCACAAGGTTACAGTGTGCAGCCATATGTTGCAGTACTTGTGGTGCCTGCTTTGGGAGTATTGTGGAAGAGATACATGCAGTGCATGCATGCATCGTTACCAGGTTTCAGGTCACATGTTCATTCTCACAGAAGAAACATGCTTTACCTGTACTGTGTGATCAGAACATGAGTTTCATTCTCGATTATCAACTTGCCTGTAGTTTCACAGTAGGGAAACATCTCTGACTTCTTGATATCAGGGACAGTAACAGCACAATCTTGCTCAAGGCATTCGAGAATAGATGCTCTGCTGACCATGAGAACACTGCTCTTGAAAAAATAGAACAGATTCCTGGGAACTTTGGTTGAAATAGTTAGGTTGATGGGTTGGATGAAATAGCCAGAAACATGAAATGATGGCCCTCTTTTACCTGACCAATGCCAGTCATTCTTGAGGTCAGGGTCATCATCTACTGTTGCTGGGATAAAGAAAAGCATCTTGTATGAAATAAACACCACTGGTTCCATCAGATACTCAACCACAACCTGGTCAGTGTGTCGGGTGTCAACCACAATGTCGTTGACCTCACCAATGCATAGGAATAGACTGCCATTACAGCAAACCAGCATTGAAATAGGCAAGTCCATTTGTATGATGTTTCCACCTGATTCAAGGTCACTGTCGAGCACAACGTCATACCCATTTGTCGACTTTGCAGCATACCACAGGACATTAGCTACATGCTTCAAGTGGTCTGTGGACCCTGGTTTCTGGAAATTTTTGAATGCTTGATTCAGATAATGGGATTTGTATATTTGTTTACCATCGAGTTTGAAGCAGGGGCTGTATCATTCCGATGGATATTCATAAGCAACAGCATTCTCAAGTTCTGGGCTAAGTGGTGGATCATCACTCGAAGGGGAAACATTGCTGTTGTCATCTAAGGTATTGTCATAGTCATCGGTGTCACAGGGAGTTGAGATGAGATTCTTTCCGAGCAGGGATAGTATGTCAAACCGGGATGCTGTTGCAGAAGAAAGAATACTGGCGAGAGAAGGAAAGTCCTCCTCAATCCTGCACCTTTCTAACTTCCAGCAAGTCTGGAGGATAACATGAGAGACCTTGATGTCACCCTGCCATGACCCTGGATTGATGTGATCAGCATGCATGGGGACAAGCCCATCTTTTGAGAGGGCAGGAATTTTCGAACAATGGGGTGCCCGATCCCATTGGGGATACTTTGCTAGGATCATTGAAACCTCTGTAGTTCCTGTCAGATGAAGACCAAGTTGTAGAAGATCAAGATTGCAATCATTCCTGACCATGGTCCCCAAAATCCCATACAATGTTTTGAGATGATCTGTTCCAAGAAGTATGATCCAAAAATGCCCTTCCGGATCATCAACTTTGGCTTTTGTGATGCAAAAATAGACATTCTTGATCATAATCATGATGTTGACATAGAGCTGTGTTGGCATCAGGTTTGTTCCAACCTGATCTTCAGCAAATAAAGCAAAAAAGAGATGTGCGGCAGTGCTAAGGTGAACCAACTTTTCAGAAAGTGAGAGGTCAATACAAATGTATGGAAGAATTGAGTGAAGGAAGAGTGACCTGAGCATCTTCAATGACTTCTGGGCCTGGTGAAAACCTGGTCGCTCTGTGGGCTGTGGTTCTGGAAGGGACCAAACTTTCCAAAGCATATCATAGGCTAATTTGACATCCTGCCGATCATTTGGATTGAGAAGATAGTTGATGTGGGTCAAGGTCATTTTGTTATTGTGAAAATGTGATTGTATAACAGATGGCTTGAGATAGACTCCATGAATTGTCAAACCCTTTTCAGGAAGGAGGAGATTGTGAAGACACTTGAACATATGCTTATAGTCTTTGTCAGCAGTAAGATCATTGTTGCCAACTTGTAAGTTCATGAGTGGGAGGACATATAATGAATCATGGATGGGTGACATGCGAGGAAGGTCATGTTTTAATGTAAGGCATACAAGAGCTTCACCTTGTCGGGATTCACCATCAGATGCAATGCTAACTGTCCTGAGCTTTGATTTGTGGCTGCCCTGATAAGCTGTATTGATGAGGAATGTGTGTTCCTGTCCTGTCTCCCATTTGCAAGATCCTGAGACAAGAATTGGCCATGCACCCGCATGTTGACCCAGCCAGGATTCCCAGTGCTCCAACAGTTGCCTAAAGTGGAGGTGATTTGTGAGAAATACTGTGGATGAATAACTAAGACACACCTCTGTGGCAAGATGCACCTCACCTTTCTCAATTGTGTTGAGCAGCAAATCAACCTCCTTCTCTGAATTGTACTCAAAACTTGTGCTTTTGCCATGTTCACAACAGGAACCAATAATCTTGTTGGATTCATCATCAAACCGTGGGCACTCTTCAACCTTCAACTCATCAAGCATCAATACCTGGTGAACAACACCCTCCTGTTGGAGGATATCAAATATGCTTTCAAAGCAGGATAAGACATTTGCTTCTGCTTTGGATGCCATGGATGCTAAAGAGGAGACAACCAGATGGGAAATGATTGTTCAACATCGAAGGGTGCTGAGTGAAGGGAGATTCAATGCACAGTGAGCAATTTCTGCAATTCGTGCACCACCCAATCACCATAACAGAAGTCCCTGGAGCTTGTCTTCTTCCATATAGCCTTGTGGATGATAGACCTGTTGCGCTGCATAATCATATAGGTTGAGGAGATTTTGAATCCCCCTCTGCCTTTGGAGGTTCATACAGACTAGCTGATCAACATGTTCTACCTTCCCACTGCCAACAGCCATCACCCACCACTTCAAATTGTCAATTGCTACTGCTTTCTCTGCCAATTTCTGCATGTAGTTCAGTTTCTTCAAGTGCAACATCTTGATCTTGCCTTGTTTCCTCACCAATGTGACGAGGCTCTCAACACTATGGTAGGCCAAGTGGGTGTTTTTGTGAATGCCAGTTTCCATCTGCTGAAGCACGCCTTGCAGGTTTGAAGTTTTTGCAAGCATTGCACAGCTCCAACAACATTTGCTGCCTCATGGCAGGTTCACAATGCAGCCTTTGGATTACAAGACTAAAACTCCCCCAGTAAATGCATAATCCCAGGGGTCCCCAAGCTCATCATGGATCCTGAATGGATATGATGTATGAGGGCTTTGGCCAGAAGGCAGGTCAACTCAGATTCCACAGCATCTCCGCTTCACTACCACTTGCCAAAGACCATCCAAAGCAGGCATAACTAGGACAGCTGGTGGATCTTCGAACACATCCACATCAATTGGGGAGGGTGGTCTTGGCACCCACAAATTCGCAGCATCACTGCAAGCTGCCTGCATAATTGTCTCTGGATGTGATGGCAATCTGAAATGCATGTTAGTTGTCTTTGACTGCCTGTCTACTCACATATCATCAATAGCTTGCATCAACTGACCAACTTTTCCTTCCAATAGAGCACCACTAACCTTGTGATACATAACCAGGTACTAAAGTAGACAACAAAGGCCTACAAGCCCCTTCTCTCTGACATGGACCAGATGTTGGAGCTTGTCCTGTGGCTTTTGGAGAAGGTTGTTTAGCGGTCCATCAAACCTCTCCCAGGCATCTTTATCTTTCCCTACACATCCTTCAGCAGCGAAAGCTGCGAGTGGATGGTGCTCATCAGCCAAACTGACGTCAAGTGGCAGAGCTTCAATGCAAGCATGCAGCTTATGCAAAAGCTCAGTCCCAATTGGACAGCCAGTAGGGAGTGGTGCAGATGGAGGGCTGTTGATCAAAAATGTGACTGGAGATGCAGGACTCATGGACAACTCTATGCTGGGTGATGGCATGGGTGCAGGTGTTCTGACAGTCTGTGGCATGGGAGAAGCTTGTGGACAAAAAAATATTGATGCATTTTGCCTCGTCTTTTTGATGTTATCCTCAACTCTCTTTTCTTCTTGTTGACTGCACATTGCATGCTACCTTTGTATCATTTGTAGTAGTTCTGTATTCCAACCTTTCCCACATTGATTTGAGTCTCACAATCAGGACAGAGTATGTAGCCATTTTCGATAGGCAATGTGGCATCCACCTCCTTTTTTTGGAGCCTGATGAATACATTGACTTGTAATGAAAGGTTGAACTCACTTGTGACATCCTTGTTTGTCGTGTTTTTGATGTGCCACCACCACTCCTTTGAATTGTTGGTACCTTTTTGCCCAATGGAGGTTGATTTTGCCTTCACTTCCCCATTGAACACTAAACCACCTGATATTCCAAAAAAAATTAGCAGGTCTGGCACTGAACTGTCTGGCTCTGGGGCCATGTCTGGGCCAAGATTTAATTTTTCAAAAATTCATACTTAGTGTACAGGACATGTAATCACAGTAATGACCTGTAGTGCAGTTGGTAAACTGCTTCTTTTCTTTTACTGAGTTACACCCAAAGGCTTTGAGTTCAAACCTGGCTGTCAGCACTTCTTTTTTCTCAGCTTTGTACATTGCAAAATAAGGATTTGAAGAATAAACCCAGAATTACCCTTGTTGATAGCACAGAGGCAGATGATTGCCCTCTAGTGAAGATATGATGCTGCTTTCAACAGTAGCCAGATAACTTTGTGTAGTGCCTTGGACCTTTATATTAGGTTCATCCTGGAGAGTATCATTCAAAATATCCTCCAGGTCATCAGAATTTCCCTCATCAGACTCAGAATCACTATCTAATTCAACTGATCCAAGAAAGGAGAAAGTAAGAGAATTATTCTGTTGATTGTCACTGCCTTGAGGGTCATGCTGATTACCTTAATCTGGAAATCCAGAGCTCTGGTTGGATCCCCTAAAGTCAATTCTCATCAATTCCTATAGTGATCTAGGCTGGATCTTCAAAGTTACATTGTTCTGGAGTTTGTAAAGATCTGATCAACAGATGATTACAACAAGATTACAATGGTACTTACTCCATAGTGGATGCAAACTATCTTGGGGTCCCATTGCTACGGATCTCATGGCTGAAAGAAAATAGACATAGAGCTTCAAGCTGAATAAATATTATCAAGATCACTCACTGTTAGAATTTCCTGTTTAACATGAGTCTGTCTGTTTCTTTTTCCTGCCTGAGCCTGCTCTGAAGCCTCCAGCACTATTTTTGGACCCCTCAGGTCTTCCAGAAGGCATTGTGATAGCAAACAACAAGTTGGGTAGTTGGTACTGCAGCAGAGAGAATTCTTATCTACAGTACTATCTCTTCCATTATAGGGTGTGGGAATACATTATCTACACATGGACATGTGATTCAGAGCCATTTTGGGCTCTAGAAGTAGCCGAAATAGAAATGTGGTCATGTTTGGTCATGTCCAAAAACGGCTCTGGCTTTGGCCCAGACACCGCTGCACTAGAGCCAACTGTCTAACCATCCCTATATGGCAAATTGAGCATGTGACACCCCCCATTGGGTATATATTCTTATTGTGTATAAGTAGGCCTATGTAAAGTAGCTAGGTGCAGCATGTCAAACAACTGAGATATAGAAGGGGTGC
>QFEU01009883.1:0-16300 GCA_003316345.1 Tricholoma terreum
CCTCACTGCCCCGACTAATGAGGGGTTGGTGTTGAATGGAACAGCTGTGTTCCTGTTAGTCTTCATCATTCCACTCCTTTGTGCCCTGACTTCTGACTTTCTAAAGTGCTGATTGCAATAATGCATCGCGTGTGCAGAGGTGGTTCGTCGTGAAAGGGTTCACCAAGATCTACCTTGCTGGAACGGAATACTGCGTGGATGCTGGGCCAAGTGTGTTCTTTCCTTCTTTTGCACGAGGGATCAACTGAGTCAAACATGTTCAGCAACCCCCGGTAACGGCGTCGCAATGATAGTTGAGAAGTGCTTTGACGGCTTTGTCAGCCAGGAGTGGCTTTATAATGATGATAACCAGATTATACTGGCAGGAAAAGGCCAGTCTTCATTTAGTTTCGTATCCAAATTCTGACTTTCTGTGGTTGATAGGACAATGTCTGGAACCCGAGAACGGAGCCACGACCGACCCCATCAAAGTGCAAACATGGGAGTGTCAGGATGGCAACACGAACCAGCTATGGTATGTCGTTTGACCGCCTAGTACGGCATCCGGGGGTGTCTCAGCATGTGATGGTGATATGGCATCCTGGAATCGGTGGACATTCAAAAGTAAACTTTGTAGTAGACTCAAAGACTGGAGTGATTTACGAATGGACAACCGCTCAGTTTGTACGCCCTTCGTCTTAATATGAGTAGAATCCATAATGCTTTTGTAAGTCTAGCGACGAATTTTATGCCGAACCGAAGCTCTGAGGGAACACTACTCGTGAGGAGCAGTGTTGAACGCTTTGATTGGTGGCAATGGAGACGAGTGCATGGTCTACGGCGGTAGCTTCCTCGTTATGTTCGAACGCAAGGAGATGGGCTGGAAAGGCCTTTCACAAGTGTAAGGTGCCGTGAACGCATGAACGCGGGGATGAGACGCCTAATGCAGATTGTAAGGTATTGGAGGAGGGTTTCAAAGTGAGCGCTGTTTCACCGGAAAGAATAATGACAATGGGAACCAGGTAAATGTCGACATAAGCCCGCCAGCGCCAGTTCGCTGTGGTCCGTAGATTGAATGGAATCCTCTGCGCCCATCTTCACGTTACCCATACCCGAGTCCTACTCCGTAATGGCCGCGTAGCGCCATGACATTCCTTTCACCGATGGAGATGCAGAAACACGAAGCCTAATACTAATACAAAATCTCCTGCTCCAGGGCAGCTACGACTACGCTATATGTAGGATGGACTCGGAGGAATACTTGCCCCGTGACCTCTGTCGGCAAAATATAAGAATGCCTTGGGCCAATGAAAGAAAGGGCTCAATATTCCCACGCCACAGGGACAGACGCAGAAAAGCCTCAGGGTTCGGATGAGTTGTTCACCTCGTCTCCCCGCAGATCGTCTCTTCGTCTACTCCTCGTCAAAGGTCGTGCTTTCTTTGTAATGCTCTGTGTCTACTCTATATATTCTATGGCTGTGCTTGGGATCGGATCTCCTTGATCCACCGTGTTGGCAAGTCAGTCGCCTTGCAAGACGATGGTCTTGCTTAACGAGGTTTTTTGTTCGAAAACCTTCTGATCTACTCGCAGAACTCCCTGCTAGATCACCCCGTGGTCCCCTGTCGTTGGTTTCCCATCAAGTCGAACACGGACAATAGGCGATGCTAGCGGTAACTCTATCCCCATCTTATTAGCATGTCTTCTACGATCCTCACGAGTCACTTTTAGGCTAGGGATTGGGTATCATCGACCATCTGACATGGACGTGTCCCATTATCATCTCCCGTCTTCCTGTCTCCCATTGCCAAGCCCCACCAAGAGCCACGTTCGCTGATTGACAACCTGTCAGCGTGCTGGCTTTCTTTCCTTCTCACTCTCCTCACCCTGTCCTACACGAGCCATTCGGTGTGTCATTATCTCGAAAAAAAAACAATTTGTCCGTGGATTTTACTCGGGGAATGACTCGGGGATCCTTGTCGCACGGTCCACAAGACTTGGGCCCCCGTAGTTTTCTCCACATCGGATCTGTGTTAAGTGCGGTCTAGCTCCAATACTCGGAAACGTTGTGTCCGCTGCGTCTCTTTGAAGCACAAGTCACGGTCTGACCTGTCGTTTCTGTCATCGATCCCGCTTCCCACGCTCTGCCAATCACCGCTGTCGTTCTTCACTCGTCTAGCAAGATCACCGAGTACCAGCCTTCTGTCCTTGGCACGTTTACGCTCCTTCTACTACCGACCCCGATGGATCACGGTACGCCGCCTGCAATTCCAACCCAGTTTCAGCAATACAAGTCTGTCCATTTTCGAACAACTTTCCTATTTGCACTAACAATTCTTCCTTAGCTCCTACGTCGAGGATCCAAAATGGCAGATCAAGTTCACCATCATATGGACCTCCGTCCTCGCAGCTTTTGTTCTGCTCTATGCTCCATACCTCCTGCGGTCCCGGATGCGATGGGTGGGCACTATTTTTGGTCTTCGGGAGGATTGGAGAGGCACACGATATGAACATATCAGTAGCGGTGATGAGAATGAAACCACGGGCAATAAGACGACGACCTCGGCGAAAACAATAAGCAAGGCCAGAATCAGAACCATCAATCGTGGTAGCAGGAGTACGGGTCAGTGGGTTGCTGGGAGGGTTTTTTCTAGTTTCGGTGCTGTCTTTTACTGGACGATCCCTGGTATACATTTCAGCGTCGGCCAAAGTACGAATCTAATCACCATCTCGCTCGCTTGCCTACCTAACAATTTTCTCCAGTCCTCCTGATCGCAGGTTATATTGCCTCCGTCGTTGCCTGCATTGTAACGCAAGCAGAACTCCTAAGCAACTCAAACCGCGCTGGATTCCTCGCTCTCGCCCAGCTGACACCCGTATTCCTCCTCGGTACCAAGAACTCAATTCTCTCGCTCATCTTACCCCCTTTTTTCTCCTACACCCGCCTCAATCCTCTGCATCGCTGGGCTGGGCGCTCTGTATTCCTTGCCGCCGCCATCCACGGCTCGTTGTGGATTAATAACCACCTGGTGTGGGATATTCCAATCTTGGGCCAGCAGAAAGAGACGAGTGGTGTTGCTGCTTTCGGCGTGTTGTGCGTGATTGTACTCAGCAGCTTGAAGTGGGTAAGGAACTGGTGCTGGGGTTTGTTTTACTGGATACAGTAAGTTCAATGTCTTATTTTTTTTGTCTGCGGAACTTGGCTGAATACTTAACGAACAGCTTCCTCACCTTCCCATCGTTCTTCATTACGGTGTGTTATCATACTATATACGCGCCGCCGTGGATTTTCCCTCCCCTTGCGTTTTACGCCTTCGACCTGCTCATGAGGCAATTCCGGTATCGGATCAAGGATGCCCACCTCATCAGAGTTGATAACCAGATGACAATGGTCAGTGTTGTTTCCCCTTCACATCTTCTCTCGCCCAACTGTGAGATGAACTAGATTCGCATCCCGGACGCTACGACCGGCTTCCGAGCAGGCCAGCACCTGCGTCTGCGGGTCTTCTTCGACGGGCGAGGTGTCTTCGAAGCCCACCCGTTCAGCATCATGTGTGCTCCTTCAGGTTCATCATGCCTGAAATCTGGCGATGCGGACGCATATTTTTCCCCACATGATGCCAGCGGAGAAGATCCGGGAAGTAGTGGCCATGCACCAGGTGTCCTTCTCGGTGCGCGTGTGGTGGGTGATTGGACAAGGGCGCTGAATGAATATGCTTTGCGGGAGGAGGATGTTATTAGCCCGAGACCCTCAACGGGAGGTTCACATAGAGATCCCGTCCCTGTACCAGTTCAGGTGATGTTCGATGGTCCGTATGGTGGATGTGCGTTGGATCTGTGGGATTATGAGCGTGTGCTGCTGGTCGCTGGTGGGAGTGGGGCGACGTTTGCGATTGGGATGTTGGATGAGCTTGTTGCAGCGTGCTGCTTGTCCGAGGGAGAGACTACCGTAAAAACGGAGAGAGTGGACTTTGTGTGGTGTGTGCGATCATTTGGTGGGCGAGATTTCCTTCTCGTCGTGTTTTATTGACTAAGATGGTGTTTGTGAATAAGGGTCCATCAAGTGGTTTGCGCCACTTTTGAATGCGATTGCGCATACCGCTTTGAAGGGTGGGCTAATCCTGAAGATCACGGTCTATGTAACGTGTCTCTGTGTCCCAGAAGCGGTACCGAACATCCCTGGTGTGGATGTGCGTGTGGATGTGCGGCCAGATGTGAGGGTATTGGTCAAGGAAGTATTAGGGTTGTGTGAGCAAGACACTGAGGTTGAAGAGTGCACTGACAGGAGCGAAGAGGAGGAGAATGAGAATGAGAAGAAGGGGAGTAAGGACGTGGAAAGCGGAGAGGGGAAGTTTGGGGGCCGGTTGGGGATGTGCGCAAGTGGCCCGGCAAGCTTGACAAAGGAAGCCGCGAATGCTGTTGCGAGGTTCGCTGGGACTAGGGTTGGGGGACGGATTGGGCTTCACACTGAGGTGTTTGCTGTTTGAGAGCATCATTGATATTTCACATCTGAACATATGTATCTACACATTCAAGTATCATTTGTATTGCAGTCCGAGTCATGCGTTAGTCAATTGTAATGTAACCCCTCCATTGATTCATGCTTTCGATGACACGTCATCCCTACCTCTACGGTTTGAAGTGGACCACGAAGGCAGGAATGAAGAGAATGTATTGGGGGTTCTGTGGTATGACGGATGATTGATTTCATGTTGACCACTAGATACAAACTCACACTGGAAAGGTCTGTGCTACATGTCATCAATGTTCGCGGATAGCAGCGTTGGCGGCATTCGTGTAGCGTCCGTACAGCATTTCGCCAACACCTTGGCCGATGACGATGGAAAAAATGAAGCTAACTTGGAATGTCCTAGATGATACCGAGGCTATACATTAACGTCGGGAGTAGAAATGATAGCTGATACGTACATAACAGCCAGCATGAATAGAAATCCGATCGAGACTTGGATCATGTGCAGTATACCCCGCGAGAGGGCGTGCTGTAGTACGAACGACGCAGCGCCACGGAACATTATTCTGTCCAGCAACGAGAGTTTCTGTTCTCTTCCCGACGACGGCTGAACAAGAGTACGTGACCTACTAACAAACAAAAAAGGGAACCATTAGCTCAAAACTTACCTGACAGAAATGGAAAGACAATACTTTGCCATCGCGATGCTAAACTCCAGCGCCGCACGTAGAGCGATAACCCATCGATATAACAACCCCAATACGAATAAACCAACGCACGCGCCAAAGAGCGTGCTGCTGCGCCCGGGGACCCAGCCCTCGAACCAGAGAGTGTCACCGGGGGTGAAATGCAGGTATGGCACCATGCGCCCGGAAGC
Source organism: Tricholoma terreum (assembly GCA_003316345.1). NCBI lineage: Eukaryota > Fungi > Basidiomycota > Agaricomycetes > Agaricales > Tricholomataceae > Tricholoma > Tricholoma terreum. The sequence continues at coordinate 5,326 of QFEU01009883.1, forward strand.
GAGATTCATGGGCATGTCCATGGAAGGATCCATGCCATTGTCGTGACTGGAATGCTGTGCGAGGACATTCAAGGGGAGAAGGATGACGGGGAAAAGTGCACGTGAGAAATGGGATTTCCGAGACATGACCTCTATGATACTGTACTGAGCGACCAGATGGTATATCTGAGAAGTAAGATTTGTGGCATAGAAGGAACGACCAAGTTCCTTTGAAAATCGCGAAACAGCACCAGAAAAATATTTTGTCCGCCGTACCAGTGCCACGTGATGCAATCTCAGGGAATTGATCGAGTTTAAAGGCCGTTTACGCAAGTCCAATAGCGAGCGGGATGCTGTGGCGACGCTTACGCCCATACACTGCACCGCATGCACACGAGGTCTCGCGCTTGAGCTTCATCCAGCGCCACGCGCCCGAAAGTTCACGCTGAACTTTCATTCCATCGCTTGGACTCACATGATGTTTCATCCCCTATACCTAGCGAGAAGTGTGAGCCGCAGAGATTCGTTTGTCTCAGACTCTCTCTGCCTCTCACACTCTCCTAGGTAAAGGTTCTTTTACTTATCATTGTTCTCTCTGACCCTCACACTCTCCTAGCGTCATTTCTATCGATCACTCGACTGTATATTTTTTTATCTGCGAGAACTGGAGGAATTCACAGCACGACCAGTGAAGAAAAAGGGAGCCGCGTGGACGCTGCGATGTTGGCAAAGACTAGCTGGGTGGATGAACTGGGGTTTTAACGTTTTTCCCATGATTCGGCCAGCACTCAACAACTTCTACCCAAAAATTGCTGGAAAAGATCAATCATTGATGAAGATTTGGGTCAACAACGAGGTTCGTTCAGACCTGCAATGGGCGATGAGACTCCTCCGAAACTCCCTGGGAGTCAAACTGTTGTCTTCAGTAACTTGGACTGCTGACGACGCTGATGAAATTATTTTCTGTGATGCATGCTTGCAGGGATTAGCTTTCTGGTTCCCCAAACACCAGCAAGGTTTTTACTCACCTGTTCCCCCTTCCCTGATGGGGGAAACAATTTTCTTCTATGAGGCGGTTGTGGTGACCAGTGCAATCGACAACCTACGACAGACAGGGACACATCATTCAAAAATCGTACTATATACGGACAGCATGAACACTGTTGACATATTTAACTCCCTTCGCTGCCTGTCCACTTTCAACCCACTACTCCTCTTTTGTGTTGATACCTGCATCAGCAAGAACTTCGACTTACGTGTACTTCATGTTCCAGGTGTGGAAAACGAGGTTGCAGATGCGATTTCCCGGCGTAATTTTGAGAAGGCACTGAGGCTGGTGCCCAACTTGCAGCTCTCTTCGTTTCAACCCCCACACTGCGCAACACTGGGGGCAGCCAAAAAATGATCAGATCTCATGTCCGCGCCCGGCAACCGATACGGGAGCCGTGGACGCGCGAACGCCTGGTTTGGGAGCGAGCGATCGCACTAGGGCAGGCTATCGACATCAGTACGTGGAAAAATTACGGATCAGCACTAAACTCGTACCTATCGTTCATCCGCATGCACAACATGTCGGTCGAACCCACACCAGATACTCTCAGTTTGTTCACTGTTTTCATGTCACACCACATCAAACCAGATTCCGTCGACACATACCTCTCTGGCATTTGCCAACAACTCGAACCATACTTCCCACATGTTCGCGAGGCTCGAAAATCACGGCTCGTGCACCGCACTCTGCAGGGTTGTAAACGATTGAGAGGGACTCCCACTGTGCGAAAACGAGCCCTCACGATCGAAGACCTGAACACAGTGTGTACCACCTACTCTCAGAACCCTAGCCACGACGATCTTCTGTTCTGTGCCCAACTCTGTATAGGCTTCTTCGCCCTCATGCGCCTAGGCGAATTGACCTGGCCTGAGGATAAAGACCTCAGGGATCCCCGAAAACTTACAAGATGCAACTCCGTCATCGTCAACGAGACTTTCTTTCAATTTTTCTTGCCCGGCCACAAGGCCGACAAGTTCTTCGAGGGAAACGTCATCATCTTGTGCCCAAACCCCTTCCCATGCAACCCCATGTCGTTATTTCACAAGTACCTCCAATCTCGAGATCGCCTGTTTCCCCTGTCGTTCCCACTGTGGCTGAAATCGAACGGGTCAGTCCCAACCAGGTCTTTTTTCGTGCGTCGCCTGCGCCTCTTCTTTGAGAAGGACGTCTGCGGGCAATCGATGAGAGCGGGAGGGGCAACCTCATTGGCAGAGAACGGAGTGGCACCCCACATCATCCAGGGGATCGGACGATGGGCTTCTGAGGCTTGGCACATCTACATTCGAAAGCACCCCGTTTTACTGCAGGCGATGCTTCACGCTTGAACAATGGACAGTCCACGCTTGGACTGCGCTGCAAGACTCTTTTCGAGACTGTTCGCTTTCTCTCTCTGGGCTTCGTTATATGTACCAGTATCCACGCTCCTCACATCGTACACTTCATCTTTCAACCTACCTTTTTTTCAGACAAATCCCAACTTTTTCCAGACAACTCCCTCGTACTTCCCCTTTCAAGTCTATAGGTTTAGGTGTACCTCGTGAATACGAACTGAATTGGGCGCCTCCGACTAGCCCTTTGGGTTGTTGGGGGCGCCGTTTGACCTATTCATACGCCCGTGAGAAACGAACAAATGCCCTCGCTATTGGTCGAGTTTAAAGGCCGTTTACGCAAGTCCAATAGCGAGCGGGATGCTGTGGCGACGCTTACGCCCATACACTGCACCGCGTGCACACGAGGTCTCGCGCTTGAGCTTCATCCAGCGCCGCGCGCCCGAAAGTTCACGCTGAACTTTCATTCCATCGCTTGGACTCACATGATGTTTCATCCCCTATACCTAGCGAGAAGTGTGAGCCGCAGAGATTCGTTTGTCTCAGACTCTCTCTGCCTCTCACACTCTCCTAGGTAAAGGTTCTTTTACTTATCATCGTTCTCTCTGACCCTCACACTCTCCTAGCGTCATTTCTATCGATCACTCGACTGTATATTTTTTTATCTCCCACCAGTCCCACCACTAGTTCATTATGTACGGTGTACCTCGAACAAATGCCCTCGCTATTGGACACATTTTCTCCTATTATATCATAATAATTGGATAAAAAGTGTGGGAGCTGTGGATTGGTCCATTCTGAGTGTGACAGCATGTTACTATGTTACTATATTGATATCTACCTCTGCTACATAAGTAGCTAAGGACATACTAAGAAGTAAGCCTCAATAGACCCAGTAGAGAAAGCAAATAAGTAAATAAGTAGGTAAAAGGTGCCAGTGGGGTAGCATCAAAACCTCATTGAGGAAAGCTTGCCACCACTGCAGTGCAAAGTATACTGCGATGCACAATAAGTAAGTATAGGAGTAAGTATTGAGAAATCAGAAACCAGCTCCAGTGGCTGCAATATGCTGGACTTGACCCCAGATACAACCGGCGAGACAAATTGAGTGGATATACCATTCCAGGGCAATAGAGTGTATGTCACAATGCAGTGGGATGGAGGGGGATAAGAATGAATGTAGCGCTAGCTGCTGGAACCCTAGAAGTTTGATAATGTCAGGGATCTGGCCTAGGTAGAAGACAGTACAATGCAACAGCCATATAGCACTGTTATCAGAGAAAAGAGACTTAGCTGCTATAATGAGGTGTTGCGCTATTTTGTGAAACAGCAAGTGCTTATCAACCAGATCCCAACACTTGACTTCCATGAATTGCACAACAGCCAAGAGACTGTTTGACTGAAGATCAGCAAAATACAGGCATTCAACAAAGAGGTGATGATCATCCTCAGGAATGTTGAGACAGCCGAAACAGCATTAATGAGAGTCAATCTTATGTTAGGAGTGGAGACATGCTGCTGTGGGAAGCTGTCCTGAGCATGAGTAAAGCTGAATGAGTGCAGAATAGCAGGATAAAGAGCATAAGTAGGGATAGGATGGGGGAGAGGTAGGGTCATAGACAGATTGAACTAAGCAGAGGCCATGATTGAGCTCCAGTTTGTGAGAGCTCTGGGCTGTAATCAAGTAATCAGTAAAGCCTCATATATTAGACTCAATCCAGCCATCAACAAGAGTGAAGAATGTGAAATGATCCATGAAGAAAGTAGGAACCAGGGCATGGTAGAGGTGGGAACAGATGTGTTGAGATTTGAAAGCATAGTAGTCTGCAGAAGTGTTGAGAATAGATGGAATGGATAACTCAGCTGAATGACCCTTTGTATAAAGGATAGCTGCCTGTTGTGAACCCAAAAGGTTAAATATCCACTTATAATAGGAATGACCATTCATGTGTCGAAGATGAGCGTCAATGTTTGCAGAAGTTTGGCTGTCATCAATAAGTCTAGTGGAATTGAAATGGTCAGTATAAATCACAGAGAAGTTATTCTGAGAGTCCGAGAGGACAAGACCGCCAATGATTCCAATAAGCTTGCCATATAGGATTGATAGATTATGGCCATGGAGTTTCATGACAATGGTGTGAGGGCTTGTGATGGCCAAAGTGATAGATTTGTTGTCTAGAGGGCCCACAAATGCTGGAATCATAGAGCTGTCAGTTCTCCAAAGTTGGGTGCCCTGAGATACTTCAGTGGGGAGGAAGAGGTTAGCTAACACAATAGATTGGATAAAAGTCTCAGCATGTTGCTGTCTAAGTTGTCAAGAGAGCAGCAGGTCAGCTAAACTAGCATAAAGTGCTCCAATCTGGGCTTGTAAGAAAAAGTCTTTGATCAAGCTCCAATTGTTCTTTTGTGCAAGTGACCAGTTTCTGGATGGAAGTGCCCTTACAGTAAAAGTGGTGAGGTTCAGATTATTCACAGTCCAGCTACCAATGTGACTTAGCAAACAGAAGTCCATGGAGTGAAATGACTGAATAGTATGACCTGTTGGATATTCCACTCAGGGGATAGACAGTTTGATGAGAGATAATGTGTGAGAGATGGAACAGTGTCCCTCAAATAAGTGACTTTGGTCAGTTTGATGCAGAGTAAGATCAAGTTTGACATTTGATTAGGGCACGGCAGGGGTAAACCTCGGGTAAATTTGGTGGTACCCATACCCGTACCCATGAACACCGTACCCCTTCAGGTAAGGATATGGTGTCCCCCACGGTGTTTTATGGGTTACCCATGAGATTCATGGGTTTACTCGAAACTCACGGGTTAGTACCGTGGGTTTCCAAGTGCATAGTCTACAATATAGATATACATTATATATTATAATTATACAATTTGCTATAGAAAGGGCACCCCACCTGCTCACATTTGGGGTAAGGGTGGGGTAGTGGTGGCCATTGTAGGATGAGATGAACCCCCCACTCGTGTTTGAGGCGACGGGGGGGTGGTAATGGCTGTCAGTAGATGAGATGAAGCCCCTCCTCGCATTTGAGGCGATAGAGGGGCAGTGGTGGCTGTTGGTGGATAAGATGAAGCTCCTCCTCACATTTGAGGCAACAGAGGGGTGGTGGTGGCTGTTGGTGGATGAGATGAGGCCCCTCCTTGTATTTGAGGTGACAGAGGGGCAGTGGTGGCTGTCAGTGGATGAGATGAGGCCCCTCCTCACATTTGAGGCAACGGAGGGATGGTGGTAGCTGTTGGTGGATGAGACAAAGCCCCTCCTTGCATTTGAGGCAACAGAGGGGGGGTGGTGGCTGTTAGTGGATGAGACAAAGCCCCTCCTCGCATTTGAGGCGATGAAGGGGCAGTAGTAGCTGTCAGTGGACGAGACAAAGCCCCTCCTCACATTTGAGGTGACGGAGGGGTGGTGGTGGCTGTTGGTAAATGAGACGAGGCCCCCCCTCACATTTGAGGCGATGGGGGGGTGGTGGTGGCTGTTGGTGGATGAGACGAGGCCCCTCCTTGTGTTCAAGGTGATGGAGGGGCAGTGGTAGCTGTCAGTGGATGAGATGAAGCCCCTCCTCATGTTTGAGGCGACGGAGGGGCAGTGATGGCTGTCAGTGGATGAGACGAGGCCCCTCCTTGCATTTGAGGCAACGGAGGGGCGGTGGTAGCTGTTGGTGGATGAGACAAAGCCCCTCCTTGCATTTGAGGCAACAGAGGGGGGGTGGTAGCTGAAGCCGTCTAGAACAGAGTCAAGAACCCCTCTGCTCACGTTTGCACCAAGAGAGGGGCCTACTAGTCACCTAGAATGATGGGAGAAAAAAAGAAAATGGTGAATCAAGTTCAATCAACAAGGTCATATGATCATTGATCACTCACCTGACCTGAAGTTCGGATACCCGTAAACCCGTGACATAAGGGTACAGTGTTGTGTGGGTACGGCCATCTGAAACCCGGACCCGTACCCGTGACCACATTATCACGGTGTTACTCGTACCTGTGCCATGCCTTACATTTGATCCTGCGCAATGATCCATGTGGCAGGAATTGATCCTACAAAGTGAGAAAATGACCTGCTCAAGCCAGCACAATCCAAGGGATATACACATTTGTTGATCTGACAAGTCCAGTCTGCTAGCGTGACAAGTGCTATCATTCTATAGGCCAGAATATGATGGTTTAGATCCCTTGTGAGACCATAAATAGCGATACTGGTATTGATATGTGCTAAAGATGGGAAGTCAAAACTGCTGAATGCCAGGGGAAGAGTGGACACAATTGATGATGGACAGAAAGGAAAGCCAAGACTAGCATGTACATGTTTCATGATTCTTTGGTCTAGTCTGATTGCATCAGTGTGGAGAATTGGTTGGAGGGAGAGTAGTGCCTGACATCAGGAGATGATGTTCTGTAATACAATCTTACGTAGGAGTATAAAGGGGATACGAAAAGAGAAGGCAGGGAAGGAGAAGGAGTCAATAATATCCACAAGTTCCAGAAAATGAGTTCTGGGATTGTTAACCTGAGTATGTAAAAAATTGAACTTGTTAGTGGACACTGGAACCTCATGTTCTGTGATTGTCCAGGGGTCAGCTCCCTGGATGTTGGTGATTGACTGAAGTGGGAGAGTCTTTGGTGGTATGTCTGGGCTATTGAGAATCTGTAAGATTGTCTTCTCCCATGAGGTTAGCCGCCCATATAAGAACTGAAAACACTCTATGGCCAGTGTGAAGTGCTGAAGAGCTAGGAAGATTAGTACTGCAATGTAAGAGTCATTAGTAGCTTCAGCCATAGTAAAACATAGTGAGGTTGTATCATCAGGAAGATGAGGATCATTTACTGTTTTAGGTGTGCTCTCAATAACAACACGGTCTGGGTCTGAGGATGCTAAGTCATCTAAATAGCGATGCCCAAGGCTAGTGATGATGGTAGCCTTGAATGGTGCATCAGGAAAACCCTGAATTTCTAATTAAGCACAATTCTACATGGTGAATTACTTGAAGCATAAGACATGTAAATGAGGCATAAGATGTGTAAACGATGCATATTTTACTGATGTGATAAGATACTAGTGTATAATTATGCCAAAAAAACCAACCGTAGTGGATAAATAAACATCCAGCGAAATTGACTGGACACGTGCCTCTTATATTCACATCTCAAGCCCCCATGTCAAATGTCATCAATAGGTGCCCCAGATGACCCTGCTCCTGCAGAAGCATCCAGTAAGTCTATCTAGTGCCCGTTAGTGTTTCAATTCACTTATTTTATGATATCAGTTACAATGATTGGTGTGACTGTGACTCAGGTTTCTCGGGCCGATGACTTTACTATAACAGCACGCTCAGATGTGACCTTGACAATGTCTGCACAACAACATTGCCTTCAACTCCCCCTCCCTATTCCTATGCCACTGGAAATGATTACATTATACATGTGCCAGGGTTGTAGGCTGAGGGTTATGGCAGACCCATGGTATATGGAAGGGAAATGTGAGTTGCAACATGTGGATTGTCATTTTATGCATTTACCCAGGATTTTTCTGTAGTCTACTGGCAATATGAGTGGCAAATCAGCTTGCCACTGGATGATATTGACATCTGTGGGATCCAGGCCAAGGTACAAACAAGGGAGTAGCTTGTGTATTGAAGTATGCAAAATTGTCTGAGGTGCAGACAATTGCTTGAGCCAATGTAGTTAACATATGTAACATTGGATATGGTATTTGATGTTATCAGTACTCCAGTTTCAGATTCTAAGCTACAAACGGAACATCCAATTCTAATTAGAAACTCAAAAAAGGAGTTAACTACTAGACAATAATCCGATATGCATGCCAATCAGTGAAGTTATTAACAAAGAATGTTTGGCACATGTCCAGAACATTACTACTTGCCCATTCCTGGGGTGCGACAGGCCCAAATTTTGGAAACAAGTGGATGCTACGTCGAATGTTAGCCAATGGCACAATACTACAGATATGCCCACCACTGCGACCATAAAGGGGCTGGATTTTGTACATCAGATTGTTAGGATCTTGGGCATCTGAAAATGCAGTGTACCATTGGACATAGACAAGATGTTCTGGAACTTCAGTCCCTGGATTGAACATGATGTCCATTGCCTTTGGTAGAAGGAAAAATACAACATGTATCCAGCCAACATGGTATCCTGATTTAATGATGTTAGCCAACACAAGATACCACTGGCAATCTAAAAATTCATATCTTCTATCCCTGTGTCTTTACCAGTGCCATCATTCACAAATGCAGTATCAAAATGGGCTGGAAGGCGACCAGTTTTCCCTACCTGTGGAGAAGCACCAGGCCTGACATGGATGGAATCAGCTGTTGTGGTCTTTCCTGTGAAGGGGTCAGCATGGATAAATGAGTAGAATCAGCAATTGTGTTCTTGCCTGTGAAGGGATCAGTGCGTGGAAACTTTATCCTATGCCAGACAGCGAATTTTTGCAATGGGATATGAACATTCCATAATGCTCACTCCAGATCTGCAGCATTAAGTTGTGGTGTGTTGGCAAGTGCCACATATTATGCAAGTGCAGTCCTGAAATGCATAGCACCATAACAATGAATGATCTGGTCAAGGGACACATGGGTGCTTGGGTGCTTGGCCATGTGAGTTATTTGGTTCAGCTCAAGACCAGGTGGCAACCACTCCTTCTTCTCAGAGTCTGGACACCCAGATAACCGCCAACAAATGTACTGTTCATGTTGAAAGACCTTTTCCTTGCGCACCAACCACCTTGTCATTTGCACAAACTCATCCTTGTGGTTGGTGGCACGATAAGCATCCTTCACAAGGTCGATATGAAGATGCTCTGTATGCTCCGTGTTGAAGTTGTTAGTTGTCCCAAAGAGTTTGATCAACTCTACGTAATGGCATGCAAAGTGGAGCTTGGGAATATTGAAACCATTGCGAATACCAAGCTCAACAAAGATCTCTTTATTTGCATGGAAGCAGTCAAGAGCATCATCAAGCAGCTCCAGAGTGTCATCGGTGTGAACAGGATATTGAGCAAGATATAGGAAGTTGAGGAGTGCACATACAGCTCGAACAAGACAGATGAGAGACAATCCACCAGGCAGGTGTATGTCAATGATGAGACCCAGGAGGATACGTGCCATTTGATCATGTTTTTGGCCTGTTACATGTGATAAAGAAGTGATCTCTTTCATAAAGAGACAAATGTTGTGATTAGGATGCAGGTGTCAACAGCGGGCATTGATCTCAGCTTCACCAAAAGCAGAGACAAGCCAACTCACAAGGTGCTTGATGACACCTTGGTAGAGCTGATGGAGGATGTCGGGTGTGATAGACTGGTAGATATTGACATAAGGGAGATCCTTCCAGAATGGAGCGATGACTGGTTTAACACCAGCAGAGAAACATGTTCAAAGAAAGCCAGCTGGGTTGTCGTCAAAGGAATCTAGCACCGTCAAAATAGCATCAAGGTCTCGTTGGCCAGGTGCAACATTGGGGTCATGATCTCCAAGTGAGTTGTGCCCAGTTGGACACTGGGGGCATTCTCCTGTATATATGCATGTAGTCAAGACCTGCTCTGGGTAATCACCAATGAAGGTGGCAAACAGCGGATGGGTTCGGTGCTTTTGGCCGTTGATGTTCGTTTGCCGCTCCCACTGGTGGGGAAAACAACAAACTGATTGATCGAGGGGGTTGTTAGCTCAAAGGGTCTCGGTTACTCCCTTCAATGAAGGTGCGCGACGTGCGATGCGTAAGTGCGACCTGTTCTATTCGGTGGAGTAGACGATGAGCGTGGTTAGCGCAATATGGCCGTGGATGTGCGATCTAGTTCGAAGAGTTATTATACGTAGCTTGGTCGTCGGGTCGACCGTTCTGTAACGAGGAGGTTGGTGCTGCGCGGATCGCAGAAGTCACAGGTGTCGAAGTCACAATGGTCAATAGTGTCGAAGGCTTTCTTTGAGCTGTTAACTCTGAACCGGTACTGAACTGTAGTCGAAAGGGGGGAACTGAACTGTTTTATTGTGGTATATACGATGGGCTTTTATAGAAGTCAAAGAAATGGAAAGTAATAAAGCTGAAATAATATGAAAGGAATATAATGAATAAAACGAAACTCAACACTGCCTTCCCTTGCTACCCCGAGTATGCAACCCTCTTGTAGACACTGCTTTCAGTACTACCAACCACTAAGGACCAAGTGGAGTAGTGGGGCGTTTGATCGGATTGTTGATGCGATGGCCCACTGCCACGGACTATGATGCGACCTGGTCGCAAAGTCGCAGAAGGGGGTCGCAGGCGTTGAAGACAGTGAGGCGGGGGATGTTGAAGGAATGTTAAAAGGTTATGGTACTGAAACCACTCAATATCGCATTTTCCGCGGCTAGGCAGCGTAGGGACCCATCATCTCTCCTCTTCACTTGATACCTTGACTGCCCTCGGTCATACCATAGAGAACTGCGGCGACTTTCGCACAGCCGCTCGTGGGACTTCCAGCAAATCGTGCGACACCTGCGACCGTAGTGAAAACTGCGACCGATTCCGCGCCAAGCGCAATCCTTGGACCGCGGGTGCAACCTGTCTAGGGACGACGGGGGGGGACACGACGGTGACCGCGGGGGAC
>QFEU01009886.1:0-11369 GCA_003316345.1 Tricholoma terreum
AATCTCCGATCACACGCACAACAAACCAGGTCACGAATGCTAAAGACACATTCAGACGGAGCACTGGCATTGGAGCTTGGTGGGCGTGGGCGTAGTTAGGGTGGAGTGGAGTGGAGATGCGGATGATTCCAGCTGGTTCTCCGGGTGGACGGAGGGGTGTATAAGGGGGTGCGAATCTCTGGAGTATGCGTGATTTGCCCAGGACCGGAGCTCGCGTTCAAGATTGGGTCGCGTAACTCGTCGACTTTACTACCTAACCACTGCCAGGAGTGTCCGAGATCAGGATGTCGAGGGAATTCATTCCCCTTTTCGTGCTGTCTTTTCGCCACGCGATAATCCCAACTTGCATACGGACTTTGAGCTCGGGACGGAGGGGCTGAACACGCCGCTGCTGGCACATGTTCCCTTATCATATGATGTTGTGCTGAATGGTACTTTTGGTGTAGACCCCTTGACGTCAACAATCACAAGTCAACCTAAGTGCCGCACAGGACCCATCGCCCACCGCAAGCTCGTATCGTAGTTCTCGTATGGCGACGGTGCTCACTAAAGTGTGAGAGTACTACGGGTGCTTCGTTGAAAGTGACTTGGTTACGATCATGGACTATTCTTACCTTTCAGTTATTCACAGACTATTCCAAACTTACCAGCCCCGGCCTTCTGTTTATCCTCCAGACTCCCATTCCTTTCTCCTTATAGGTACTGTCACGATACAGCGCATACCTCAGTCGATTCTACGCCTATCGTGTCGACTGAGAACTCTGTCTTCTATTACTTCAACAAGACGGACACTGATGCGATGACCCGTACATTTCTTACAGGTGCTAACGAACCACCAATTGCTACCGTTCCAGGATAAGTATACCTAGTTCAAATCTCCCCAACAAACCTAAACGACCATGAAGATATCAGCTATCCGTGTCATCCAAATCATTGCCTTGATTTTCACCCTCACCACCAGGCAAGTATGTCCTCCCCAACAAATCGACTTATGGTTAATATTAGTGCCGTCTCCCAGCACATTTGCAGGCAAGGGCGTCTGCAGCTGCCAAGATGCTGACCGTTCATACCAGGACGTAACTTATTATTGTTGCAGTTGGCAAATTGAGCACGTCAGTATTTTGATCTTCAATGCCGAGAACCAGGTCTGCCCTAGTTCACATCACTCATCGAGTTCTAAAACTAATCTCACAAAATGCAAGTGTGAGAGTCCGCTCAATCAGATCGATGGAACTGCCTTTGGCCAATGCTGTGGGTCGTATGGGGTCGGTGCTTGGTGCCCGTACTAGTTGTGTCAAAATCAAATCGATTTTGCGGTTGTGCCGTCGGACTTGGAAATGGCAATATTGACTGGAGACCTCTGAGTGTAGAGAGATAGTGAAGACTATTGTAGGGTAACAGAAGGCTTCTAAAATCAAACTACAACCTTTGTTCGGATTCACTGGCCATCGTCTAAAGGAAAGAGAAAAGCGATCTGTCTCATCAGAACATCCGATCCAACATCTGGATGTGCATCCAGGACGTGGACACGGTCTGTCTGTTCAACCAAAGATCTGCAATGTTCGAAAAGAGATGCTTGCCGTCGATGGATCTGACGCAAAAAAAGGTTGCGTCGGAATCTATTAGGTTCAAGTGACAGAACGGTATCGAAGTGTAAAGATGAAATACATAGGGAAGAGGGTGTGTCCGGAAAGGGTGAGGGAGATCTATCGCGTCGTCAACGCACCCGACGTGAACAGTGGGGTATTCAAACCTGTGAAAACATGCAATATCAGCTATACCATCCACGAAAAAAAGGCCAAGAATTCGAAATACATACCTTATCCACAAGCGTCAGCACGGTAACCGATCGACTATCATTCCACAAACCAGGCTTGAACTTCAAACGCCCCTCGCTATCAAACAACAAATCCTTAGTGGGCATCGCCCAATCCTCCTCGAAGCGCCTATTATCTCATGGCTATGAACCAATTCCCAACCGAGGAGGATAAGTTGTCCAAGTGGGATTTGTATTTGCCGTCGTAGAACTGGCGGCTGGAATCGCGGATTTGGTTACCACGCGTGTTACAGTCGGGTTCGAAGACATATCCCCCCTGAAGGAGCACCTGGAATAGCAGATTGCATTATGTTAATCCACACAGATTAGATGAAAAGACCCACCTTGCGAACGTGCAAGTTGAGACTCCTAAACCAGCCTCTGAACTCCTCGTCATTGTTCACGTCAGATCGACGTAGTGGCGGCGTCGAATATTATATCCATGCTGTGGCCGTTGGCGAAATGTTCAAGGAGCGTACGCAGCTCGGACGTCGTTGTCTTTAGGCCATTATCCTACACGACAACATGAGAATAGATTGATGTACGAAGAAAATAAGAACTTACAGTCTCGTTGACGTGCGCTAGGGGGTTTTGGTCTGGGTGCAGACTTGGAGTCTCTGTTGCTTTGGTTGCGCCGCTCAGTGGCGAGAAGGTTGCGCCCGATGAGGGAGAATCAGAAAGGAACTTTCGGACTTCAGACTCGGAGTTGGGGGGAGCATCGTGGATTCGTGCGCGGGTACTGGACGGCTGGATGAGCTGAACATGTAAATACTCGCATAGAATCACACAAGGAAGAGAGCAGATGGCAGAACAAAGGGTTAGAAACAACACTCACCAATTTGATCGCCTTCCCTAGCCTTTTTCTTATCAACCGGCAACACCTCGTCCGCATCCTTCTTCACCTGACCCTCGTAGGCCAGACGAAGTTCTGAAAGAGCTCGTCGGCATTCGTCTCCACAGTCTCGATAATATCGCGAGCATCTTGAAAAGTTCCGTCCCTTCAGAGAGTTTGTCAATGTCGACAAGTGGGGTATCACGTACATATCGAAGCGTCTCACCAATCCGGATGTTGATGGGCGTTGCGATCTGTGACTCCGAAAGGCTTCGATGGCGCTGTAAAAGCGGATCTTGCGGTCTTTGTCGACTTTCACGACAGGGTCTAGGACCGGGCCCTACAACAACAAAAACCTAAGGGTCAGTTTGTAAAATTCGAGAACGGGCGTACGGATTTTGTGTGTTCACCGATATTGGCAGGGAGAGACATGGTGGATTCGTGGAGAGGAGGAGGCGCCAAGTCGACTCTGTGGCACTGAAAGCGTTATTGTCCAAAGACGAACGTCCCTGTTCGATATCGCTACGCTGCGGCTCATTTCATGATGTGAAGTACCATTCTCACCGTTTATCGTGAGATATGTCACTTCCATTACCACTGGACAACGGTGATAGTACCTCGGTGTGCGTTTGGCAACCGCCACCGTGACTGGCAGGAACGGCGGTTATGAATGACCACAGACATTTGCAAAGGGACGAATGTACACTCAAAATCAACGTTCAACCTCCTAGTACTCAGAAAGCGTTGTTTATGAGATCAATTTTCAAGGCATGGCTCTGTCTTGTTCCTGGACGCGCCGTCCCGAAGCTTACTTCGGCCACCTTCACAGCTTCCTTATCAGTGCAACTACGCAGTCCCATACCTTTGATCCAGGATCTAATTATAATTGGGCAGGTTTTGTGTCCAGGCACCCATTTATGTCAAGTTTACTTCCTACGTGGTGATTTTTTATTTGTGGCATTCCAGTGGCATTGTCCTGAATCTGGCTAGATTTCTAGTTAGTACTCACTGCACGACAGCGGGTGACATCTTTGATGAAGCCAACGAATACTAAGGCACAAACAACTGTGGCGCCTGCCATTGCCCCTATGAAACTCATGGCGGGCGTGTATTTTGTTCCTATGTCGAATAGTTCGGCGCTATTTTAGAGAGGTCGACTTCCTGAAACGTCGAGCTGTCCTCGCTATGGATCCTCTTTCTATCTCAGCCAGCATCGCGGGTCTCCTTACCTTAGCTGGTGCTACTGTCGCAAAGCTCGATGCTCTGTTCAATAATGACATCAGATCCCGGCCTGCCGTTCTTTTGGGAATTTCACAGGAGATATCTGCACTCTGTTTGGTTCTTGGACAATTGGAAGGCCAACTGTGTGGTCCCAACTCCAGCGGCACGAAAGAAAATGAGGAGAATCTTTTAGCAGTTCTTGACCTATGCATGGGGACGTTCCGACAGATCGGTTCCCAAATCAGTGAGCTCCAATCAAGGCTCCGGAAAGGGTCGTTGAGCAAGGCATACGCTTTCATGCTGTATCCATCGAGGATGAAGGCGATATCTGCACTTCGGGATGACTTGGAGAAGTGCAAGGCAACGTTGTTGATTGCATTGCAGATGCACAAGCAGTAAGCTCTCAGTTTCCTGTTGTCATCGACCAACCCTGATTTCCGTAGAACGGAGGACTCGGTATCTCCAGAGGCCCTTCGACAAGAGATCGGGCACCTACGAAAAACGCTCGAGGTGCACCAACCAGGCATTAGCGTCGACTTGGAACGAATGGATGTCATCAAGAATTACCTTGTAGCTAGCTCTACAACGCTGCTTGGGGAGGATTGTCATATCGAGAGTTCTTCCAGCGTTGTCACTGCGGGGGTTCAACAGGATGCTAGTCCTATTGCCCAACAGCCCGAGGGACAAGTGGGGCTAACAGCTTCATTCCCAAGAATTGAAGGAATCCAGAGCTCCGCCGATGGCATGAGCGATGTGCCGACATTCGGTTCCTTCAATGATTGGCTTTCTACATTTTCTCCGGAGCCGGAGACAGCAGATCCTGAAGAGGACGAACTCTTGTCCGCATTCCGAAACCGCCAGAAGAACAATTCGATGAATGACCGGATTCCTACAGCTACTATTGATGCCGTTGAGGTCGAAAGCCCGGCACAGATGATTCCTAGTTCCGACACACTTTCGCTTGTCTCCCAGCGTTTGCCAATACGACGTGACCTACGTGATGGCAAGGTTCATGTCATCCTTGTTAACCTAAGAAAGCCTGGGTCGGACAAGACATTCACGGAAGACCTTGTCATCAGCCCAGATATTCTGGTATACAAGTTGATTCATGAGCTTCACCAGAAAGGCCTGTCAGAATTCCAACTCACGGTCATTGTATTCTGACATTCCATTGACACAGGATACACAAAGATCTGTGGATTTCAATCTGTTGACAGACAATCGACCTATAGCCCGATAGTTTCCCATAACTCATTGCTATCACCTATTGTCACCGCCGGCCCCTCGAACTACAATATGCCATCTGGACTACAAATCAACATCGATGAAAGGTTGATCGACTTCTACAATAGGTTTGCCCACATCTAGACCACAAATCAACAATGAGATACTAACTCCTTACATAGGTTTATTCTGGACGGCACGGCCACACCCGCATGGGACCTCATATCGGTGAAACGTTCGAGAGACAGTATTCGCATCCACGATCGTAGACTTAACAAAAACATGGATCTCAAACTTCAGCGCACGCTACGTGTCCCCGAAGATGGAAAACCCTACCCTCTCCCAGCATACTTTGGCTCGTATCCCCTGTTGAATGTGGAGACATTTTCCGATCGGTTGCCTCTCCATATGCGAATGAAAGGTGGCCTCTTCATTCCCATGTTCCAGCGAGAAGCCCTATCCCTCGACTTTGACTGTACGAGAGGAGAAGAAGCTTTTGCGATCAGGATATTTGCAGGCTCTGTCAACGCAATCTCTGGTAAAACAGCAAAGAGTCAGCTCAGCGAAGGGGAACAAGATTATATTGTTGTTCCCAATCAACGCCGACTTGATGGGTTCCTCGCGGGAAAAGGCGAGGTCAAGCAATTTGTCACGATGCCTCTCGGCTTTGGATACAGTGTTGAAAAGCAAGTTACCGGGGCCGAGTTTATTGGCGGTATTCAGTTGGAAATTATTCCCCGGTTGAATGAAAAAGTCAAATTCATTCGTCCTCAACACCACACTACAAAATCACCCTGGCTGACACAGCAACTAGACAGCTCGGAGGACATATTCCGAACGCCTCGGGAACTTGGGATGGCTCCAGGGCAGCGTCTGTTGATGCGGGAGACGTGGCCGAAAAGCAGGAGGATGACGTTTGACCTAGGGTTCTTGGGGGACAATAACATTGGGAATAGCAGACGCCAAGACATTCTTCCTGTGCACAAAGAAAAGTGTCGGCCAACTTTTGTGCATGAGATGTTCCTAGGGACAGGACAACGCACCTACTTGATGAATGAGAGCTTGGTGCTTCATCCGGTGGAGCCGCTTTCCTTGCGAGTCGACTGGCAAGCCATCGTGCGAAGCCCTAAGGGCACGACTGTTGAAGAATACTCCCCATTCCTTGACATCTCAGACTTTAAGGAGCATATCTCGTCCATTAAGAAAGAGTCGGAGTCACGAGGTTCCTGGCGCGCTGGATATGTTCTCCTCAATGGGACGGTTCACAAAGGATATCCTGAGGAATATTCTCCGTTAGCAGAGTATGCCCTTGATGAAGGTATTATTTCCTTCAAGGAGGACCCGAGCGTACTTGCACGGCGTAATGGTCACTATGTCGGGGCCAGTCAGACTGGACCTCGTGAACCTACCAGTCGGTGGGAGATGGCGCTTGGGGCGGGTGGAAGCCTCGGACAAAGCATTGAAAAGACAAAAGACAAAAGGCTATGGGACTGGGGAGCGTCGAAATTCATCAACATTCAGATACTCAACTCTGTGGCCTTCAAAGGGTTCACCGGCATTTCTCCGGTCACTCCCATCTCTTTTCGGGAATATGTTGCAGCCAAGATTCCTTTCTATTCGTTCCTATCCGTCAGCGAGGACTCCATGCTGGGTGATCATGCCACGACATTTAAGAGCATCGGCCAACTGGATCGTTCAGCCGTTATCCAAATTGGAATCCGCATAAATCGGTCGGGGAAGCCAGTTGGTTGCGCCAACTGCGAGAACAATATTTGTGACTCGATGTATGTTTTATTTCTTCATATAAATCCACCGTGGCCTGGCAGTATCGTTTATCGTTCATTTCGTGCAAATGATGCAACTGAACCCAGCTGATGATCTTCGCTAGTTTGCAGCCATGCAAGCACACTTTTTGCTCCGAGTGCATCAAGTTCAGAATGACATCAGACTCCTCGATCACTTGTGCGTTCTGTGACGGACCCGTTTCGGAAACCATTGCGTTCTCAGCCCCGATGGAAATGCCTTTTTCGACGCCCAAGGAGAAGATGGGGCTCAAAGCCATCGAACCCATACTTCCCTCCCAAGCGGAGGATACAATCCATGAAATTCCAAGCTCTTTCCTAGCGCAACAAGGGGAGACTGACAAGTCGTCGTCCAATGTTGTCGAGGATCTCGTCGCGGTTCTCTTGGAGATGGTGAAGGACGAAGTGTCGTCGAAAGCCACACCGGATGGCGAGATATCAGCCCTCTTGGCTGATGCTATCGCTGGGTACGGTAGACCCTACTCTGTGCTCCGCTTTGATATGGCTATCCACAATCTGACGCAGACCAGCATCGATATCCGCGTTCCTATCTTTAAGGCTGCCCTGCAAAAAGCTATCGAACACAGCTCCATGCTTCACCACATAACTCAGCTACTCCTACTAGTTCCTAGCATCGACGACATAGATGACCACAATACGGAATTTGTGCGGAGAGTTATACTTGCGGCCGGGGGTGGTGAGATCTTCACTACTTTATTCCAATGGATTATGGATGGTCGTCGATCCATCGAAGACTTTGGCCTGTCAGTGGGCGAGCTCTTTGTGCTTGCTGTTAGCGATGATGCACTTGATATTCTCCTGAAATTTATTGCTGACCGTAAACAAACACTTTCCGACTGCGGTGTCTCGATCATGACTACCGGAAAGCACAGACCATCCAAGATCAAGAAATTGATTGAGAGTGGCTGTGATCCCAACGAGCAGAATGCGGAAGGAAAGACGCTCCTCCACCTCGCGGACGACTCCCCCAGTTACGTAGAGACTCTCCTGGCCCTCGGCTCACGCATCGATATCGTCGATAACGACGGCAACACTAGTATCCACCTCGCTGTTAGGCTATTTCAGGAATCGCGTCTCGCAGCACTCCTCCGGGACAAGTCATGCACTCCTACAATCGTCAATATACGAAATCAACAGGGATTGACGGCGTATCGTCTCTCGCTTCAAATTGGCCAACCTGCATATATGCGTAAGAGGTTGTTGGATGCGGGGGGCAGATCCGAAGATGTAGATGCCGAAAGGGCGGTTTAGGGAGGTTGTGGTGATGTTGAAGAAGGATTGGCTGGGGGAGGGGCACATTTTGGGTGATAGGTTGGTACGGGATTTGTGGGGCACAATTCTCAGATTTTCTTTTGGGTCCCAATGGACATGAGCGAATCATTCATGGCCGCAAGGGATAGGAACTGTACATTACTGGTGACTATAAAGATATGTGAATTTGGACAGACTGTACATTGACGGCAGGGGTCACCGGGTAGAAGAAGAGAGAAACCAAGGTACAGTATGTCTTTGCGAATTCTCGGGAACGCTACATGGTTGGCAAGAGGAACTGACATCGCGAAAGATCCGGTATGGTTGATGTTCCTCGGATCGTAACCCAACCTGAGGTGTTGGTGCAAATGGCCAGCGGGAGGATCTTTTGCATGATTGCGGATCTAGTCTCTAGGGCTTAATGCATTGCCAGTTTACAACAGTGGAGTATTGTGATCTAATACCAATTGAAAAAGCAGGCCAATGTAAAATCTCGATCTCTGGTTTTGAGGTTCAGGAGTCACCAGTGGAGGTGGCAGATCTGCGGTTACGTGAAGACGATCGATCGACCTTGACTTTCTTATAGCGATCTTTATTATGTTCGAACATTGCGGATACCAACGCAGTCAGACTATACGATGGACGATGATGTTCACAGAGGGTCATCAATGAGAGTTGGTGAATGGTAACATAGGGCGATCGTGTTAGTTTCCATGTTGGATGCCAATGCAGTCGGAAAGAGGCAGAGCGTGATGAGCGACAAAGATGGAGAGTAGATGGGAGAAGCAGAGTCCACGCCTTAGGTCTCTTCCGACACGATATCCCGCCCTGTGCCAACAGGAACAGAGTCCGCATCATCAACTTCTGGTTTGAAGTGCCTCATAATCGATGCTTTCTTCATTGTGAAAACACTAGTACGAAAAAGGATGCCGCCGTCATTGCCTGTCGTTGCTGGAACAGGTTGGCTTGCTTCAGTCTTCTTCATGCCATTCTGGGTAGATGGGGAGCAGAAGGTCAAGAAGCCGAAGCTAGTCAACCTCGACGAGATGAATGTGTAACCAGGCAGGGTGCAAGACAGTTGGACGTGATGGCAAAAACGATGTTGCGGATATTATGTCCTTGCACGATGTTGAGGACAACGGCGATTACGAGGCACTTCAGACCAGAAGTTGATGATGCAGACCCCGTCCTTGTCAGCGCAGAGCAATGCTTGTATGTTCCCCTATGTTTGTGGATGACCACTGGCTCATTCAAGGAGAATGAGATATCACTCGTGAACATTTCCTTTCCATGCAAGGAATTGTAGGGCTGCGCACCGTGACCGTACCTCACGGGATGTACGGATCCGTAGTACGGGCGGTGGACGGGACGGACAACACCCGTCTAATCCCGTTACAAGACGGCCGTCTACGGCATTGAACGGCATTGAACGGGAATATCCGATAACCTTCATTTTGCCATCAAGCCACCAAAACGTTGTTTCAAGTCTCCCACCAAGACCGTTGGATACCACCCGTAGTCCACGATGGCCATACCGCCGTCCATTTTTGAAATATATCCATTCTTTCACATTCCTTCTTTAGGCTTGAACTGGTGAATTTCAATCCCAGTCCTCGACAGTCAGGCACTTTTTCTGTTCGTTGACACCAAATCTTGAGCCATGGAGATCACCCCCAGCCCCGGGAACACAGAGAAGGTATGCTTCCATTTTTGCAGGGGTAGCCATGGCGATTTGCGCGCGATTTTGGGGATGAAAGCACAAGGACGATGCTCAATGGGCTAGGGAAATGGGACAGGATCGCCGCATTAAACAATTCAAGGTGAGGTTTTAAGATGCAATGAATAGCTTCTCGGAGTCTTACAGCTCCACCTTACCATGTCAGATCAGCCTGCCTTAGGACCAGATGGTCAATTGCTCGACGCGTCCCAAATTGTTTGGTTTCATGATGCGGATGATCGCCAACCTCTTCGACCAGGTTCTGATATGCAAGAAGGTAGTTCGTTCGGGCGTATTGCATTCGAGAACCACTCATAAAGTATTGACCCATCTTGTCAGGTCAGCGTTCTCGTCCAGTCCGAGCCACTGCAGGTACACGATTAGCTGCGGCTATTGCTGTTGAGAAGCTCGACGAATTCGAGAATCCCGTTCAATCATCTCGCCGACGCATTACACAGCCCCTCAAACCCAAGATCCCTGCAAAGTGCAAGCTCGCTGTTGTGGATGACGTCGATACCGATGCGGATGACAACAACTTCACTGCTTCTTCTATGGATGATGGATCGGATGATACTAGTGAAAGTTGTTATGCACTGACCACATACTCACTAGTGCTTGATCCACGGATTTTGTACAAGGGCATGAAGGCCGATTACGATGATGATCCAATACTTTCGGATCATCTCGAACATTCAAAAATGAACCTCTTCACCTACTTTGACAGAAATTATGTAAAGATGGGTGATCACACTTCACCAGTGCCAGCTTTGTCCATCCCGACCGTGTCGCCCCCCGCAGGCTTGCCTCAAAAATCTTTTACGGCTCGATATCGCAGGAAGGAGAAGAGCACTACCAATGAACTTGAAGAATATTTTGAACTACCTGCCGAAGATTTCGACACTTGCAATCCGATTCATTGGTGGGTGGGTCAGCGTGCACAATTTCCAAACCTCTTTTGTTTGGCTCGCGACGTTTTATGCATTCCAGGTGAGTAATTTAAGAATGTTTGGCCTCGTACTTGGTCCTGATATGCCACACCTATACAGGTTCTGCCGTCGCCGTTGAGAGGATCTTCTCCGGTGGACGGGACACTATCTCCCTCCGTCGTGCCAGTCTCCATCCCGATACCATTCATATTTTGATGCTTGTCAAGAAGCGGCTACACCTTGCTCGTATGCATGCTAATGCCGCACTGGGCTGTTGAGCCATTAACTAGTCTATATGCTCAAATGTTCATGATTTATTTATTAATTAGTCTACCGTCTACCGTATGACGGCCGTACCCGTACCCGTCCCGTTCCTGTCAGGGATCCAGTGAGCAGACATGACGGACTGGTACGGGTAAGCTGTACCCGTCTCTTGACCGTCAAATGGACGGCCGTACCCGTCAGACGGTACGGTGCGCAGCCCTAAGGAATTGCCGATGCCACACGAGTCCGAGAATGGATCCTATGTACATTCTTGGGACACTATCTATACCGCAAT
>QFEU01009940.1:0-13751 GCA_003316345.1 Tricholoma terreum
ATTTTTCCTCTCTTAAGTGGTTGAATTAGGGGGGGGTTTTCCTACCCCCTGAGGTTTGCAGTGATTGCATTCCCATTGCATCCCTGTCCCCATTGTGTCCCCATTCCCATCCCCATTGCATCCCTGTCCCCATTACATCCCCATCCCCGTCCTTGCTCCCCCCAACCCACCCTGCAAGCAGTTGCTCGCAGCAGAGGTGGAGGTGCTGGGTTGTGTCCATGGTTCTGGCTGTGGTCTTCATGCCAGTCGTCCCCATTGCCATTTCTCTGGCCCTGTCATTCCACCTCCCCCTCACAGTATTCTCCTCATTCCTTCCTGTCTCGTCAGCTCCTGGGTCGTTGGGGTGGGCCGAGCCAGGGCTCTGGCATGGGCAGCATTTGGGCGACAGGGGGTGCCAGCAGTGATGTGGCAGGTTGCAGAGGTATGGGGGATGTAACCTGATGGGCGTCCCCCTGCAGGGGTCTCCTGACACCCCTCATCTGTCGTCCATCCTCTGCCATCATCCCACCTGCTAGCCACCCCATGAGCAGCATGGTTGTTTGGTGTCATGATTGGGCCATGGTGCTGTCTCGAGGGTGTGAGATCAACCTAAACTATGATTGAAAATAGTTGATTAGTAAAACAAAAAACAAACAAAAAACAAAAACTTACCTTGGGCCCAAATGACGTCTATCATCATTTGGGCCCATATGCATCTGTTGTAAGATTCACCCACCCTGGAGAGGGAGATGGGTGTTGTTGAAGGTGGTTGATGTTGATGTTCAACACTCATCATGTGATGTGTTGAGGGTGGGCTGAAATGACTTACTACTTGCAAAATCTATACAGAGCAACAAAATTCATGATAAAAATTCAGCCTGTTGTGATATGAAATATTATTACTAGAAAAACATTGGGGCATAAAATATAAACAGTCAATGCAAACTTTAGTAGTAGAAATTTATCTACTAAAAGCCCCTCATAACAGTATAAAATTTCTATTCTATTCTAGGCTGAAAAATATACTCTTTAATCCACACCTTTAAGGCAGGAAATATTATCCCATAAATTGTTGATAAACTTGATGAGAATTCATATGTTAGATGGTTGAAAATCCATACCCTCTCTTGGATTAAAATCATCCACTGTATTTCATATCTGTATAAAATGAAATTTCATTCCATTAGATTGAGAAAATTTTGTAAGGTAATACATATGAACTCCATCCCATGGATGGCTGAAATGTATGGGATGAAAATTCATCCCAAATTCATCCACCTTTAATTCAGCCATTTATGTGAGGAAATTCACATTTTAGCATTTAAATGGATGAAATCCATATCACACCAGGTTTATAGTGATCCATTGTATGATCTTACTCTACCCAAGGGACCTGTGGAAACCCTCTACCCTCATCTGAGGACAAAGCTCATTGCCACCCTAGCCACTCACTTCAACAAGTCTGTGCCAATTATTCAGGAGCTTATACCCCAGAATACATGATTTTCCCAATATGGCCATGTGCACCAGTTGGAGGGTGGTGATACTATGCACACTCATGACTTTGTTCTGCTCAGATCTGACAGTCGAGATATGTTGTTTGTCTGGGTAAGCCCAACTGAACTATCTCATGTGTATTAACTTATTTGTACTCCAGAGTCAACTTGCCGTTGACAAATTTGTTCATCTACCATATAGAGCACCAGAGTTCAAGCTGCAAGATTTCTTCAGGCAAATCCTCTGCTTCATCATTGTCAATATCCCTCACTCCCCTATACATAATATCAAGGCCAATTCTTTCATCTACGCACTCATCAATCAGGTCAAAATCTCGGAGCCAGCTACTAATTCATGTGGGATCAACTACTACAAAAACCTGGGGCCTATGGAATTTATTGATCTCAATCAAGTAAAATATGTAGTTGGGTGCATTAAGGACCATAGAAAGTGGTCCCTTATCAACCAAAGTAAACTATTAGCACATATAGCTGAATATAATTAAATTTCTCTAGCACACATAGCCGAATACCATTAAATTTCTGTTCTGTCATGAGAGCCATTTAAATGTCATAAAATCAGTGTCTTCTAAAATACAAAAAGCTGCCTTGGGAAACACCCTTTAGAGTTGTAAAAAAACCAACACCCCACTCATTCCCAAAATGTCAGAAAATCACATACAGAAACATTCTGTCTTTTGGTTGAAATTCATACCCACCCATTCAGATTAAATACATCTCTTATATGTCAGAAAATCACATGCAGAAACACCCTATCTTTTGGATGGAGTTCATACTCCTCTTTTAGATTAAAAACATCCTCTAGATGTTAGAAAATCACATACAAAAACATCCAGTCTTTCAGCTGAAGTCCACACCCCCCCGTTGGATCAAAAATATTCCCTGCATTTCATTATCTTATGAAATGAAATTTCATCCCATTGACATATGGAAATTTTGTAAAATAATACACATGAATTCCATCCCCTAAATGGCTTAAATATGTGGAATGAAAATTCATCCCAAATTCATCTATCATGAATTCAGCCATTTATGTTGGGAAATTCAGGTTTCAGCACTTAAATGGTTGAAATCACTACTGTGCTAGATGCACAGTGTCAGCTAGTGATTGTGGCTCCAACAGGAAGTGCAGCTGCTTTGCTAGGTGGCTCAACATACTATTACATGTTTGGTATCAATAGTGATGGTTGAGAAAGTACAGTAAAACAACTGGCTCAGATTGAAACAAGGCTGCAAGGGGTTGACTATGTGTTTCTTGATGAAGTATCAATGCTTTCTTGTCATGATATGTATAAGATAAGTGAAAGACTGGCAACAATTAACAACAATGCTGAGGTCCCTTGTGGGGGACTCAATATGATATTTGCAGGAGATTTTGCACAATTGCCTCCCCCAATTGGAAAAGAACACACTGCATTGTATAGCAGAACTGTAGGCATAACTGCAGTATCATTGCATGATCAGGAGTCTGCAATGGGAAAGGCATTGTGGCATTAGATAACAACAGTGGTAATTTTACAG
This sequence comes from Tricholoma terreum, assembly GCA_003316345.1. Lineage (NCBI taxonomy): Eukaryota > Fungi > Basidiomycota > Agaricomycetes > Agaricales > Tricholomataceae > Tricholoma > Tricholoma terreum. The sequence continues at coordinate 3,018 of QFEU01009940.1, forward strand.
CAAAATATGAGACAAAAAAATGAATCAAAAGAGGATACCGCTTTTTGTACTGCTCTAATAAACATGCATTACAAGTCATGCACACCAGCTGATATCGCATTTTTGAGAACAAGGCTGTCTACTAATATCAAGGGGAGGCCTTCTGTCACAGACAGGGAGTTCAGGAATGTGTCCATTATCACAGCATGAAATGCTAAAAAGGATGCAATAAATCAACTAGATATTGCATGGTTTTTCTTGGAGACAGGACAAAAATTAACTCATTTTGTTTCTATTGACACTGTAGCTCAAAATGAAACTGGTGAATCTGTTCACAGTCAAGGTCAGCCTGCACAGAGGCACAAACACAACAGGTGTGCAAGAATACCACAACACATTCAACAGTAACTGTGGGACCAATCAGCATGTGCAAACACTAAGCTTGTTGCTGGTAATCTAGCACTGTGTGTAGGGATGCCAGTAATGATTTGCACTAATTCTGCAACAGAGCTTTCTATAACAAAAGGACAGGAAGCAGTAGTTCACTCATGGGACTACACTACAAATGCAGGGGGAAAGAATATCTTAGAAACTTTGTTTGTACATCTGGTGAACCCTTCAACAAATGTGTGTTTTGATGACTTGCCTCTGCATGTGGTTCCACTGACTAGGATATCTGTAACAACATCTGTCCATTTGCCTGATGACACATACTTGAAAATTTTACATAACCAAGTAGAAATTTTACCAAACTTTGCAATGACAGATTATGCCTCACAAGGAAAAATGTGCCTCCACAATGTCGTCGATCTGGATCACAGTGAATCACATCAAGCTTACTACACTGCTCTCTCAAGAGGTACAACTGTAGCAGGAACTTTGATACTTTCTGGATTTCATCCTCAAAAACTCCAAGGGGAAGCTTCAGGTGCACTAAGGCAGGAATTTCATGAATTGGAAATGTTAGATGAAATAACAACTTTGCAATTTGAAGGAAAACTCAATGCAGAGGTCATATTGGAGGAACGGCAGAGCAGCTTGATTGCTTCTTTTTTCAAAAGATAAAAGGAGCTGAGTTTATGCCAAAATTTATTCACAGGGCACTACAGTGGGGACCCCTGGATCCTTATTTAGAATGGACCCAGAGTGACTTGCACTGGCAATTGTTTAAACCAATGACTCAGAACTAAAAAAATACTGAGGGTTTAAAAAGGAAACATGAGACAACAACTGCAAGCCCTGCTGGCAAGCACAGAAATACTCTGGAGGCTGTATGTGAGCAGCCATTAAAGAAGCAGAAAAAAAAACAGAAATGACATGGTAACAGATGCCAGGGGAAGCTCTGCTTTATTTTCAGAAACAGGTCTGCCTGAAGGCACACAGTTGTCAAACAATAGCTGTGTCTATTATGCCATTGTCACAGTGATGTTTAACACTTGGAAAGAGAATCTACAGCAAAACAGTGTTACTTGGTCAGAAATTGATAACAATTTGATGATAGCCTTGATTGATGGATTTAAAAACTATTTGGCTGGTTTTTCATCTACTCAATGTGGGCAATCATTGGAGGATGTTCATGAGCAGATGCAAAAGGGATTGATTAGCCTCTCTGCAGAGTTTGGGTTTGGGCTGTTTACAAGCATTCCATCTGTTCTCCAACTGCTGCTGCTTCACAATGAGACAGTTACCTCATGCATGCAGAGATGTACAGTGACCACACATCCAGCAATACAAGAGAGGGTTGATAGAACATGTCTGGTAACTACATTTCCAAGCATGGGACAAAGTTTACAACAGCACCTGCAGGTAGGTTAGCAATTGAAACCTGTATAACACGGGCACGCGGATGACAAAAGCCCCCATACCACACAGGCCAGTGGACTGAGCTGAAGGAAAAACAGGACCTGTCAGATATGGGTTGGCTGACTCGTAACTATACCCATACAACACGATTCCACTGGACTGTAAACCTGCCCTGTATCATATGGCATGGGCCAACACTCGGTCTCCAAGGCCATGACACATTGAGGCCGAGGCCGAATGAGACCCTGAGGCCGTAGCTGAACCGGGGAAGTGATCCTGAGGCCGACACTTTAATCCCAAGCGATAGAATTTCCAAAATGATATTTTACTGTAAATGAGAGTATGCACAGGTACAATCAAAGCAAAGAGTAAAGAGATTGCAGCCCAGGATGTAAATGATGGGATGCTCAACCTGACGTTAACTAAAGAGTAAGTAAAGAAACCTGAGAACGAGATGCATGCCTAAATCAACAAGAGAATGCCCACCATTGCTTGAGTTAACCAGAAGGATGATAAATAATGGAAGGTAACACTATTTGGGTTGTGGCTTCTAAACCCGATCCCTCTTGACAGGCCTTTCTCCCTCAAAAATGGTCTTGGTTGCTGAGCCACGTATGGCTTCCTCAAAAAGCTGCTTCTTCTGCGTTTTGATATGCTCCCGTGTGCCACGCCTGGGGCTACCCTGTGGGGGAATATTCAATGGTCCTGCAGTTCAGGGAGGGTCGGCTTTCTTCTTTGTTGCTGTCTTGGCCTCATGTTGATGAAGATAGTCATCCGCCTCTGGATGGGGATTTAAAAACGAAGATGTCAGGCAAGAACCATGACACATTACTGGAATAGTTGAGTTCCAGGATGGGGGCATTCGGGGTGCAATCTGCTTTGGAATCGATTGTTGGCCATTCAAATTGTCGGAGGTGGAAATCTTGTCTGCAGACCGTTTCTGACCTTTGGTAGCCTTACTCGGCTTTACAGGGATTGGAGAGGGACTGTGAATAATTAGTCTAGTCTGCCCATATCTGTGTTTTGTTGAGCAAAGTTCATCTGTATCAACAACCTGAGGATCTGCCTGGTCAGAACTAGATTTGGTATTCTCACCATCTTCGGGCTCTGAGTCACTGGGTTCCACCCCGGGGTCAGGCTCTGACATTGCAGGTTCGGTATTGGTATCAGTCACAGTGGGAGGGCAAGGCCCAGGTTTCAAGGCAGTGGTGCGGGTGGGACTAGAGGAAGGTAATTCAGGATCTCGGACCCTTCGTGGTACAACTACATTCTTTGCTCAGGTTTTTGTGGGCCTAGGAGGTGGTACTGGCTTCAGCTTTGGGGCCTTAGTCTGACTCAGCCTCGGGGTGCTGTCTTTTTCCACCCCCTGAGATGCAAGGTCATACTGCGTATGAACTCTTGTCCTCTTCAAGATGATGCGTTTGAAGCAGAAAACCTTTGAAGGTTTGCAGGTGGCTTGTTGCAACCTCCAGTGGCCGAGACAAGCCTCAGCATCAACCAAGTGCATCCTGGATGGCTCCTTGAATGAATTAGACAGTGCTGGGAGATATTCCTTCTTGATAAAGTTTTGGGGCTCGTCGACAATTATGGCCCAAGGAACAATGGATTGCATCCCTCTGGTTGCTAGCTGATAGTGCACTGTGATGAATGCATGGACAAGAGCCTTGGAATTCTCCAGCAGGGCTGTGCCATTGATGGCAGGGTCAGGGCCAGGGAGGATTGGCCATCCATCAAGGTCCTCAGGTAAGATTATCCCTGGCTTGGCTCTGCAGGACTGCTTTCCCTGACAGATTGCCTGGCCTGCGAGACCTTCATGCTCAGCATCTTGAGGCAAGTAAATTTCAGAGTTTCAATATGAAAAAAGACATGCAAACTAGCCTTGAATATCCTCTGCATATACTGCCCAGGCTTCCATTACATCATCCACAGTGGTTTGGTGAGCCTTCTCAAATGATGCGATGTTGGCCAATCCAAGCCAATCATTCTCGTCATGACTGTCCAAACAATTGAAGTCAAGGAATCCAAATATCCATGGGAGGGCAGGATACTCATGAAGATACCATCAGTTCCCCCTTCATATTGGAATGGATTACCAACATGAAAGTCACATACCAAATTGTTTCATCCTGGTTTCAGCGACAGAGGCCAGGAACCTTGAACCATTCTTCTCTGCATGTCTAATGTCTCCAACAATTGAATCACAATGCGCTGGAAAGGGAAGAGTAAAACATACTGTTGTTGAACCTTGGCAGGAGCACCACGGTCAGTCCATTCAATGGCAAGGGCTCACATTGTGTCCATTTCAGTGGCCGTCAGACCTTGTACAATGGATGCCAAAGCCAGTCTATAATGAGCAAGGCATGCAGTTGTTCCGGGGGATGCTCCAGAGAATCGCATGGCCATCTTATTGACCTGCAGCTTCCAGACCTTGCCAATGACATGCGAAATTGTCCAGTGGTAGGACTTCCCAAGGATTGAGCGCTTGTGTTTGGTTCTTGAAAGGCTTTTTAAATATTCTTTGACTGTCTAAGCTAGATTTAAGCAGAGGTCAAATGAGGCACATAAATACAAACTTTTTTCCGAGCCTCCCACTGTGGCTTTGAGAGGTGTCGGTTCCATTTCTTGATTTTGCCAGCAATTTGCTGAGCAATATGCAGCTGCCCCTTTGTATCCACCTCATTAAATTTGTCGACAACTGGGAGAATGATGCCATGCTCCTCATCAGTGAATGTTATGGAAATGGGAGTCACCACTGCTGGCATGCTGCTGGTAGAATGATAAGGTAAAAAGGATGGAAGCATGTTGTGGGGGCATGTTTGTTCCGACCATGTTCTGCCAGAATGATGCCCCTCTCAATCAATATGACAAATGCAAATGGGACCCATCACATCCATCCATCAAGGGTAGGGGAAACCTCAGATGTGCAGGAGCAAGGAAAGTTGCCAAAACCCAGACTCTCTGCAGAACCAGGCTTGCCTTGCAAAAAAACATGGATCCCACTCTATAAATAGGAGGTCCCATCAGAGCAGTAGCAGAAGTCCATCTCCCAGAAAGGTACCCACATTCAAAATAAAAGTGCCAGTTCCACATGTGCATGTTCCAAGATAATCTCCTGGTAAATGTATGACAATCCTCGGTAGACAACCAATGACTATCTCCGAGAATGGTTACCGAAGCGGGAACATTATCTGGACCTTCTCCTCAATGTGGAGGTAAAACCTACTCCGTCTTTATGCCATTCCTGTATGCAATGTGAAGGTTCATGAAGATGCTTAGACTGCTTGGGGAGGCCTCTCCTCTGTAACAGGTGTTGCAGAGTTTCTCACTGTCATAACCCCTTGCATCGGGTAGAGCAGTGAAACATAACCCACTTTGAACCAGGATGGCTGTGGCAATGTGGAGTTATGATCGTGACCAGACATGGGGGCAAGCTGTGTCCAGAGGACAACCAACCATTGTCTGATCTGGAAGAGTGGCCTGGAATTCAAGAACCTTCATGTCCAAATGTAGTGCCTGATCCCAATCCCAATCCCAATCCTGATCCCATGCCTGATCCCGTGCCTGATCCTGTGCCCGGGTCGGATAGTTTTGATTCCAATTGGGAGTCCGAGCCTGATGATGATGATGCAGAGTTTGCTTGGGATTGCAAGCCTCCAGGGCAAGATGGCAGAGGCAATCAATACGCCATCATTGTGGACATATTGGGAATTCATTGTTTGCCAGTTCAATATTGTCAATGCAATGAACACAAGCCTGATGATGAGCAGATGCTTGAACTAGGATTCTTTCTGGCATTGTTTAAATGCGCAAAAACCTTCTTTACTTTTTGCCTCCTCGATGATTTCAGGTTGGACAACCTCAAAAGCAAAACCTCGGCTTACCAGTACTATGCGAAGCTTCGGAGGGTTACCTGTCCTGCCTTTCCAGGTAGTGCCCCTGTGAGTCCTACAGTCCAGTCACTAGGTTGATGGATTCCCACATGGCCCCAATAGAACCGATGTGTGGAAATGTGACAGGCAAGCTGACAGTGGCGAAATCTTAAGTTCCAGAAATGGTTCGGCTTTGGGCATGAGCCCTGGGAGCTGAGGCTGGGAGAAATGGCTACTAGTTGCCCGGCCTGTCCTCAGCCTGAGGTAAACTTACCACATGACTGGATCAAATGGGCTGACATGTATGTAATGGTCTGCTGTACCATTGATACTCTACTGATGCAAGCAGTGAGGTCTATACATGGAGCATTGTGCTAGATGGCAATTTCTCAGCTTCCCATCTCAAGCAAAGTAATCCAGATGACAATGTGTGGCTTACCTCAGGAGAGGGTATGATGGCGGAGTCAATGCATTATAAGGAACACATCAAGATTGCCATAGAGGTCAAAGAAGTAGATATAAACCATCCACATTCCATTTCCTGTGGCTGACCATGTATAGTGAGCAACCTGTAGCAACCACAAAGTATCAGAATTTAAAAATCAGGAACAGCATGGCTCAGATATCACAGGGATTGGTTGCGCTGCCTGTGCAAGACATGGATTCTTCATTCCATTGTCTGTTGTTGACTTTAAAAATGGAGAAAGGTCTGTGCAATGATTCCTTCATAGCTGACAGGACTCATATCGAGGGTTCAGGCAGATGAACATGGACTATGCCCTTTCACAGGCCCTACAAACAATGAACCTCAACAAAGTGAAAAAGGTCATTGTATTTTATGATATCATGTGTCATAAGGTCTGACTGAATCTGTGTGCTTATATTCTCTATGTCACCTAGCCCTGACAAAAGCGCAGATTCAACTTGAACTCAGCAATGCTGAACAAACAATGCATATCGGGACTGGCGCAACAACATGGCTAGTATCAGGCATCAAGATTGAAGATCGACAGTAAGGGGTTCAATGGGGTCCAAAGCATCATAGCCACTAAACTCCCTGTGCAGAATCTTACTTTGAGCATACATCAGGAAGATAGGCTGGTGTAGGGGTGCTGCCCGATATGGGCAGTATGTACTTGTTGTTTACAGAAGCTGCCGGTATATAACCAGCAGTGTTTATTTGTAGCTACAGTTTTACATGTACCTCATCCACGCGCTATAGAAGTCGGTCGCACTTGTACCACATGAGGTCTTAGTTCAACACCCCCCGCTTAACAGCACTACACTTTTTTAAGTGTCCAACACTCTTAGCCTGGGACCTAGCCCAGACTACTACACTACCCACTAGGCAACAAAGTTTGATACCAACAGCCACATGTCAACACATGTGGTAACTGCTGCCAAATCTGGCAGCAAGACAAAGAAGAAGCCTTTAAAGGCAACGACGGCTACAGTGGCCCCGGATAATCCGAGGCCTATAGGTGCCGAGTCGACGAACTGGCGAACGCTCGCCACATCGACAACGAGAATACTGAGGAGTGCCAGCAAAGTTGCTGGCACATCGACGGGACAAGAAGACTTGGACCGTTTGACACCAATGATGGAAACGTGTCTATACGAGAGGTAGCTGACGATCTCATCAATGTTACACCGCAGCCAACGGCAGCGGGAAGTGAGGTCAAAACAGAGGCACTAAGCAGTACCTCTATAAGGAGCATCACCCCTCAATGTTCATTCCTAGTAGAACCGAGGGAAGCCCAAGGTAGGCTCCCATCCTCACCAAGTGATGGAGGACGATCCTCCGCTACCGGAAAGAGTTCGCATTCACGACACCGTCATTCAGATCACAAACAGCAATCTGAGGAACTACCAGCAACCATACCTGGTATACTGTCAACAATACACAGCCCAGACAATTCTGGGCTATCAAGTGATACACGTCGTCTTTGACGACGTGATAAGGGCAAGGCGTTGGATGAGTCAATGCCAAGTGGAGAACGTGAAATGTCAATCGGAGAGTCCTCGGACTCTCAAGCAATGGCAGTAATGGGCCTACTCAGTGAGGTAGGCCTACCACCAAATATAGCATCAGGAGAGATGCTAGAAAGGTTGAAGGAAACCTTAGAAGGATGGGAATGAAGATCGAGGGCAGGATCGCCACAATCAGACCGCCCAGAGAGATGTAAACCCATGCCTGAATTGAGGAAGGAATCGACCCCTTCCAAAGTGTCGTCGATGCCTCGACAGCCTGATGAAACCAGCTCAGCGGCTAACGCTCGACACAGAGCATTAGAGCATAGTAGGAAACCTCCTGCTACCAGGGCTGATAATACAATGGAATCGAGAACGAACTCGATACCACAAACACCGTCAGGGTCGGGAAAAGCATCCCCGACCTCACGGGTAGTGAATCAACACTACCGGAATAGTGCCATCAAGGATGGCTATCCAACGAATATCCCGGATCAAGGGATATCCATCGATGCGAGTGGACGACCATATGATCGTCAACCAGACCGTTCAGAGAGAAGGTCAATTCCGCCCCATCAAGGTGGTGGAGCAACAGAGGGTGGTCATGGACCACCTCAAGGACCACCTGGAAATCCTCCAGGAGGCTCACCAGGAGGATCAGATAGCAATCCTTCCTATCGAGATACAGGATCTGGGGAGGAGGACGAAGAAGAAACAACATCCTCCAACGAAGAAGAGGACGTCGAAGAGCTGTTTACAGCTCTAGTGACGCCTGGGTTTAGGGAGACAGCAATGCTGTCTACCCGAATTTCCCCACCAGTAACGGCTCCAAGAAGCGGAGCCGAGAGGACAGGATCTCACCATGAACATGGTGATCGCTCACCAACAAGCATATCAAACGCTCGTAGAACCGCTAGAGAGACGCGGTTCGTAACCGAGACGAGATCCGGGAATGGTGATCGACTATTCTTGGACCCGTACCAACGGGCCCATACAGTAGAACTAGACTCTTACAGGGATAAGAGTCGACCCAAACATAGTAAATATCTACGTTCTGTACATACCAAACTTCACCGAATGATCGATGAAAAGGTGGCCGTGTTAAACGACCACTCAACCAATATGAAAGGAGGGCCACGAGTGCCCACCCCACTATCGTACAATGGTGAAGGAGACACTGAGGTGTATGAAAGGTGGCTTAGCACCTTGCTGAGATGGCTCCGCGTGAATAAGATTTGCAGAGCGGAATACGATGAGGAACGTATAGTATACGTCCCTATGTACTTGGAAGGAGATGCGTTGTCGTGGTTTAACAACAATATTGACGGTTTCCACCATCAACAGGAATACTGGACCTTTAAGGAGGTCATAACGGGATTATATGACCGTTTTGTATTCCGCGCAGCAACGCGTGACACTTCAGACAAGTTCTGGAGCATGACATTCCAAGAAGGAGATGATATCATGTCCTTCTACTACAAGATGGTACAATATGCCACACGAATGGTGAGAGCGCCAGATCGCTACACCTTCAAATCTCAGTTGATGATGAACATGCCATTGGCAATGTTCAACTTCGTGATTAGCAAAGGATGTTCGGCTGAACATTCGCTAACTGAGACTATTCTCCACTATGCCAAACAGGCAGAGGAGAACAACAGACAGTCCAAACAATGGACTGATCGTAGACGTGCAGGAACAAACACACATCTAGGGAGAACTACCAAGCCTCCAACGGTACCTACACCCAGGCTCCGTCCTAGTATACAACAAACAACGAATGAACGTCGTTACAACACAGGTGATCGAGTCAATCATCCAACAAGACCATTGAATCATAATACTGGTTCGAGCTCACGACATCAACCTCCAGCTTCACACCACAGCGAGAGGAAGCATATGCATGGTCATGCTAGAGAGCATGATCGCCCATCAGATGATAATAATCCGCCTGACATGCCTAATATGACATGTTACGGATGTGGTGAGAAGGGACACATGGCCAAAGACCTGAAGTGTAAGAACTTTGGGAAAAGTAAGCCCGGCACGAAAATGTTCGCAGCCCAAGAGATTCTATACGAGGATGATGATGGAAGGGCCGATGACAGAGTTGTCGACCAAGACAAAGAACCAGGAGATCATGATGAGAATGATCAGACTCCATGGAACCAACACGACAGTGATGTCGTTGGCTCCCAATGCAGCTCGGAAGGAGAAGAGGTTGGATTCAATGAATTTGATGATGGTCACTGGGACCATGAAGAGAGAGCAGAGCAGATGTATGCTCTGCGAATCAAGTTGATAGGTTTACTTGATTCAACCAACAAGTTTGCAGCATTCAGCGAACCGGGCTTCAACGAGCCAATCGTCGAGGAATATGATTACTATGGTCCTCATCCTGAGGACCAAGACTTTCCGCTGTTGCAGGAAGTCAGTGACTCGAATCCGAATCCGAAATGGTTTGGAAGGAAAGCTCCGAAGGAGAGTTCCCAATATTAGTGGAGTCTGATGACCCCGAGGAAATGGACAGTGATGATGAGGATATCATCGGGCTAGGGTTACACGAACTCTTTTCAGCAATGAAAGCAGGAAAGGTAACAAGACCGCCTGCAGCGAAGCATCCTATTATGCTTCGTAAGTCGAGTCAAAAGTTGACCCAGCCAATAAGAGGACCAAAGGAGAACCAATGTTTCGTAACATTGGTCAAGATCCATGGACAACCAGCAGTAACACTGCTGGACTCTGGATGCACTACGGACGCAATATCTCCCGAGATCGCAAACATCGCGAGAATAAAGGTGCAAGAGCTGACGGAGCAAGTACCGTTACAGCTTGGAATGGCAGGGAGCCAACCCAAGATCAACTATGGGGTGAATAGCCACATAGAGTATGGTCCCATAAAAACAGACCATTACTTCAATGTAATTAACATCGATAGATATGACGCCATACTGGGCACTACGTTCATGCGTAAGCACAGCATAGTGCTTGATTTTGAACTTAATCAAGTTCGAAGGAAGAGTGAACAACTGTTCGCTCTTGAGGAAGGTGGCGACAGTTACCTTATGGTACGACGAATGGCCATGAACAAGCATCGGGAGACGCTTGTACC